>APFE031054456.1:14055-56550 GCA_000404065.3 Pinus taeda
AACATCAGCACCTCCCATTGGAATGGAAAGCACTGGGCTAGTCAATACATATTCTCCCATGGATAGATTGATATTATGGCACTTTCTAGAGAAATTTATTGTTCCTCCATTTGCAACCATCACTTGACACTCTGGTGTTGGATAAAGGAAGAAATTAAATTATTTTTCTACTTTATAATGAATAAAATTGTGGGTACTTCCTGAATCAATCAACACTATTACCTTTTTCTTCTTTATTTGTCCTTCTATCTTGATGGCTTGACGAATGGTAATTCCACCCAATGCATTACAAGATATGGTAGGATTCATTTCTTCTTTTTCTAGGCTTTTTTCCTAGAGTATATCCTCTTCTTTTGACCTTTCTTGCTCCTTTTCTTCTTCCTCTTCACAATCTATGTAGAATAATTTCTTCTCAGTGCACTTATGACCTTTAGTGTATTTGCTATCACAACTGTAGCAAAGCCCTTTTGCTCTTTTTTCTTCCAATTGTTGTTGTGTCAACCTTATAGGTTGTGGAACACTATGGGCAACAACACTTCCATCTTTATAGTTGCGAGTGGTATCCTTCTTAGTTGCCATAATTTTTCTTTCCATTTTTCTTTCTAACATGAATGCCTTCTCTAATGAATCAGGTTCCCAAAGGTGAACATCATGTTGGATATTATCCTTTAAAATCCCTATGAACACATGAATCCTATGCTCCTCTGGAATATTTTTTTACCCTTATGTTCAATTTCTGGAACTCCTCAATGTGCTCCATTATTGAACCCTTTTGTTTGAGACTTATCAATTCGTTAAAAAAAGTATTGCTTTTTGTATCCTCATAATGTGTTGTCAATTCTTCTATAAAAATTGCCCAAGTGATTATCTGTTTACGAGAGCAAAACCATTGATACCATACAAACTGATTTGGTTCCAAATATAAAGTTGCAATATGTACCTTTTGTGTGTTTTGCACATTATTGAGCTCAAAAAATTGCTCCATCTATAATATCCATGTTGCGGGATCCTTGACATCAAACTTCCTCATATCGATTTTTTGAATATGGTGGGTCTTCAATCAAACATTAGAGACTATGAAATCATGATTATCATTTCTTTTGTTCGCATCATGAGTTTCCTTTGCTACCCTTTCACCATTAGTAAGTATTTCTTGTAGAAAATTTGTCAAATCTGTCTTCAAATCTACCATGCCTGTCTTCAAATCTGTCTACAAATCTATCTTCAAATTGTCCATCTTAGCTTCCATGCCATTCATCTTAGCTTCCACGCCCTTTATCTTATATTCCACACCATTTATCTTATCTTCTGTTAGCTTTTGTGAGAGTGACGTTTGTTGCACTTGGTCTTGTAATTTTGATATATCATGTAGCATTTCTTCCTCTTCTTCATGAGTCATGCTAGAGCTTTCAGGTTGCTTACAAGGTTTTTGCATTTTCTTTCCTTGAGGCATCAGTTACCAATAATAATTCTCTACTATTCCCTTTGAATTCCTCCAAAATAATTTTTCAAACCAAGCTTAAGCAAAAGTTTTAAAAAATCTACACACCTTTTTTCACTTTGTAGGAGCTCGATATTGCCTCTAATGTATCTCTGTAATTTCAAATCATCAAGTTCTGAAATTGTAACCTACAGTATCCCTCTATATCCACTTTCCAATGCCACCGTCTGATCCAAATTGGATTCTCCAAGGAATATTTATGCCAAATCTCCCACAGTGAATTGATTATAGACTAGTTCAGTAGAGCGAACTTGTATGGCATGCCACATGTCCTCGTTTTGACCTTTGGCTCTGAAAAATATGTGCAAGAAACTAAAGTCCGTCATCTTTCTATAACTTCTGATGAAATTTCAATCTGATGCTCAAAGGGAAAGTTATGATGATTTTCCCCAGGTCACCTATTTGGAATGTAATTCAAGAGTGTGCAAAAGACCAACTTCCTTAGATCATAAATCCCCAAATATAGTGTGAAAAGCTCTGAAGTTTAGAACCGAAGTTCAGTACGATTTCATCTCAAATGGTTTTATTTTTTCGCTTATAAAACATCGCAAAAAAAATTATAGCGAAAATGCCATGATGACCTATTTGGAGCAGTGAAACCCTAGAATCTAAAGCTCTGATACCAAATGTTATGAAACTAGCTCACAAAAAAATAGAAAAGCTATATGAACACCTTAGAATTTAGTGTATTCTAGGGGGAAACCTCATTTACATTACACAAATGAATGATTCTTTGATGATTCAAATGAAAAAACCTCCTTTCTATATATAGGAGTCTAAGGAGTCACAATATAACCCAACCAACCTAACAATAATAATATAAAGGCACAAAAATAACAATAGAGGGACTTTATGGGGCACTATAATAACAATATGGGGACAATAGGGGCACAACAATATTAATAAGGTATGAAACTGCAATAGTAATGGGGTAATCACTAGTATTATAGGGCCCTAACAAAATGCAATTTATTAAAACGAATTTGAAGGCAACACATGACAGGAAGAATATTTATGCAGATCATCACAATGTATTTAAGGATTTTTAAGTTGGGGCACATGTGTACTTGGCATCAAGCACAAGAGGATCTCCTTGAGGATTGGATTGTGTGCCAAGATGGCACCTCGATATTGCATGCCTTTTGAGATGCTTAAAAGGATTGGACAAGTGGCCTACAGACTTGCACTTCCTCTGATAGTAAAATTCAATTATTCTTTCGATGTTTCATTGCTTAAGAAGTATATAGAAGATGTTGATCATATGATTGATTGGTTTCCATTGTAGGTGGAACCCGAGGAAAAATTCTAGCTAGAACCACAATGAATATTAAAATGGAAACAACTCATACTCAAAAATAGTGAAATCTAGCAAGTTAAAGTGAAATGAAATCACTTTGGACCTAGTGAAGCTACATGGGAGATGAATGATCAGATGTGGGCTATGTATCCTTCATTATTTATTGGTTCAAGGAATTGTGCTTTTGATATATGTATATGTATATATGGATAGTATTATAAATACCACGATGAGTTTTGTTATAAAGCTCAAATAATAAATATGATTGTCATATTTGTTATGTTGGTCATGGTTTGCTGGATGGCATTGTAAATACATCTCGAGCTCTATTTAAAAGATCAATGGGCGATATGGTTTTTCAGTGATTTTATGGTCATAATTGTTATAGAACATTGAGGGCAGTGTTACCCATAGGGGAGAGGTTTGTAACAATCCCTTGTTGATTTTATATGTAAATAAAATAATACGAAGGTCATGGGACACATATTCCAAGCTAAATGTTGGGAAAAACATAGTGATTGGTACCACCGGTAATTAATTAATGGCTATGGAAATTGGCAAAGGAATTAGCAATAATTGACATTTTATTTATGAGAATAAAGGAAAATAGGAGAAAAAGAAGGTGAAGAGACATAGATTTGTATGGGAGGGCAATTGAAGGAAAATGAAGAAATAGAGGCCTCAATAGTAAAAAGTGGTTTTGAGGATCCATTCACAACCTTTTGCCAGTTTAGATTTGGAAATATCTTGGAGTACTCTTGGAGCATGCTTGGAGCATTTTAGCACTCACTTGGATTGGAGAAATAAGGAAAAGGAAACATGAAAGCACAAGGGAATAGTTGGATCAGTAGCTAACTAGATTTTTTTGCAGGTAACAAGTTACAGGTGTGGTTTCCTTGATGATTTCTAGATGCATTGTATGTGCATGTGATTTTTTGGTTATTGGTTGTCATTGGCATGGAGATTCTCCTAGAATAGTAGTGGTTTTAGCCTTTCCATGGCATTTATTGGATAAGCATTCTGTTGTGGATTTTTCCTCTTATTTTCTTCTGATTGATGCTTAGGCTCCTTATGGTTGTGGGTTAGAACAAATGCTCTGGAAGCATTGGAACAACATGGATTGAGTTACTAGTCCTGGAGGTAGGGTTGGGAGAAATGCTTTGGGTTGCTTGGTGGGTTGAGTTACTAGTCCCTAAAGCTAGATTGGACAAAAAATATAGAGCCTTTGAAGGTTGTGGGTTGAGTTATTAGATCATGGATCCCTTGAAAGCTTAGGTAGAGAGAAATTTGGTTGGTGTTAGTGATATACGACTGTGGATGTGGAATCTATGTGGTTGGGGGTTGAGGTGTTTTGGCATCTAGAAGTCATGATTTGGTTTTCTTGCGGTCTAATCCATGATATCCCACATGCATGCTTTTAATATGACATAGGGGTGATTTGTTAAAAGAGAGATTTAGTTCAATATATGGTCAGTTGGTACATGGAAGTCCTTCCTGATTATATGTTGGTGGTATGATGTGTATCATCTATGGCTATTTTCATGAATTATTTAGTTATTGAATGGTTGATGAATGTATGGACAAATAAGTTTTTTTGGAACTATCTTGAGAGGGAATAGGGCCTTCATGGTTCCTCTTAAATGAATCTCAGATTATTATGATCATATACGAATTCGAGACTTGTAGCTTACATGTTTGCCATGTGTTTGATGAAATTCTTTTTATCGACTACGCATGTCCTAGGTCAATTCTTGTTCAATTTTTGTATGAAAATATTTGTCATTATGTCATTTACCATTATGTAAAGTTACATGTAGTTCTGGGTAGTGGTCTAGAGGTTGACCTAGAAAGGTGGGTGAAATCTCGAGATTGCACCCTCTGAACTAGATATTTTGGGCTAGAAACTCCTTGGAGGCAGCGTTGTGCATGCATTTGGAATCCTATAACCGCACCTTAGCCTTGTCATGCATGAAGTTGTGGGATTAATGAAGCGAAAAAGAGCCCCAATGTAGGGTTTATTCACTTGGGGTGGTCCTTTGGCCCCTGAGTGTCCTCTAGCTCTGAGGGATGTTGTAAGTTGTCACTTTGTTTGCCCCACTTGCATAACTAGAGCTTGGAGGTTGGGTCATGTCATAGTAACTCTTTGTCTTGTGTTTATCTGAACAGGTCGATGAAATAAGGTAAATGTGGGAGGGGTGGTTCCAAATTTTGTGCTATATATGTATAAAACCATTCCACACAAAATTTCCCACAATTATGAGGACTTAAATTAATTAATGAAGGGGAAAAAGATACATAAAAATTGTATTACATCATATTAGGAAGACCTTCATAGTCATGACCAATGGGTATTTCTCATGACCCCATACATCAATTTAATGGTTATCATCAATATTCACAAAAAAATAGAATAATTCCATTCCTTGGAAAACACGGCCACCACAAAGAAATAAAAAAAAACCTTGGTAACAAAGATGGAGTGTTTTTCTTTTATGAAATCATTCCAAATTACCCATACCCACAATATCCATTACATTAACCACAAAAATATGTGAAATCATATTGAAACATAGGATCCCACACGTTGAACAACCATATCCTACCCAACCTCCATAACCATAAGTTCCACAGTCAAGACAACTACAATTATCATTAGTTCAACCTCCTCAATGGCTAACTTAATTGTCTTCACAATCTATTTGAAACCCTAAAAGTAAAGGAGCTCAACACACTTACAATCTTGAGTTACAATGATGTTTTTCTTAGGTTCATAAAAGTATATCATCCTCTTGTTATTGAAAGGCAAATCGAGGAGGAAGCACATAATCAATAAAGAAATATTACAATAATAAAACAAACATCTTCTTCTTATACAATAGATCAACACAAAATATCTCAAATTCCACCTTTCACAGAAAGGTTGAACATATATAAAAATAATAATTTTGTAACATAAATATGATCTATCAAATGAATTAAAAAAATTTTGAATCGATATTCCTTAACCACAAGTAAATAAAGATATGCCAATTTATACTAAAACGATAACAAAGAAAAATTATCTTTAGAAACATTAAGAAGGAATTAGACCCACAAACAATACACACCATTGAAAAATTAACAAATTAAATAATGGGAAGAATTTATATTTAAAAATATGTTGATCCTAGTAGCCCCATTGTTCAAAAAGTATGCTCCTTTGCAATAATGCAACTCCATCACATGCACTAGCTAGCTCATCAGTGTAAGTGAAACATTGATAGCCATATTTGGTTATTGTAGTAGTTTTAGGCTATGAAAATGTAGATATCCTAATATGTAATTTGATGATAGAAAATCATCCAAACATGTTTTATTTCGTGAAAATTATCTACCTTTCTATCTTGATTCAAGGCCAAAGGTTACATTCTATTATTTGTCATCTTCAACATATCAATCAACCTCTTTCTAGGAAATATCATATATTAAATAATAATTTCCCAAAAAAAATACATTATACCCTTTTTAATTATGCTGGCCAAAATTAATGAGAGTATGTTTAAAACTTTGGGTATAATATACATATGGTATGTGCCTTTTCTAGACATGTTTGGTTAGGATCTTTACCATTCCTTTTTTCATAACTTTTATAATATTTTTTGACCCCATGTTGACATTATACCTTAGTGAATCATCTACATGTGTAATTATGATTTTCTTCCTTTTCATTAGACTTCTAGAATCAATATTTAAAATCCAAATATCATTAGAAGGTTCCTCAATAACATTACAAGAGAGAAATAATGAGTCTTCATAGTTCTATAAAAGTTTACATTCTATCTCTTAAGGTTAAGGTTATTTTTTGACATTTATGTTTATAATGGCATAGGTTATTAAAGTTAAAACACTTCAAATTTTTATTCGTCACACTTGATATTTCATTGTACTCCCACTTGAGCTATGAAGAGTTTTGTTTGGCCTTGTTTCTTGTTGTCATGAATATCTTTGGTTACTACTTTTGTTTCTCCTACCCCTACCTCCCAACCTTAATTCTCTTCAACCATTTAACATAAAAACTTAAGATATAAATACATTTCCCAAAGAATCATCACTTCTAGAAATCACTTCCATTTACTCTAGATTGATGGAGTAATAAATATATGAAATTTTCATCAATTAATAGTCATGTGAAGCACTTAGACTCTTCAATTGCTACAAGCACTACATCGAACTTCTTAGACAACATTTTAAGAATATTGTCTAGAACTTTTTGATTTAGGAGTTCTTCATCATTCGTTCAAAATTGGTTGAAAATGTCTAAGACTTTGGTCATGAACTAATCTACTTAATTTAACCCCACCATCTTCAATTTTTCAAACCTTTTTCTTAATGTTTACAACTTATTGTTTTTTGAAGCTCTCCTTTCGTGGTGACTTCTCTACAAATAAAAACTCTATTTTCTAAGCACTAGCACTAGCTTCCTATCAATTCCTCATGATGGTATATTAATGTGACAATCATAGAAGAAATATAGTAAACGAATAAATCGACGAATAAGCACACTAAAGCAATGAAAGGATTGCGTTACATTTCAAAAAAATCGATATTTCAAAGAGATAAATTCTTTTTGAGAAAAATCCTAAAAGAGCAGTGAAAATTAACTATGCAAAAATAAGATCATTAGTAATAGACAATATTCCAGATATAGGTTTTGTACGTAATTTAGAAAGCTAGATGTTGAATAGTAATAAACAATCTTTTAGAATTACATTTACTAGCTAATTTAGATAATTAGACCTTTCTAAAAGTTTTCAAACTAAGACTCTTCACAACTCTAAAAAAAAGCCATATAATTCTTAATAACCATCCCTTATAATTTTAAAACTAATTGAAAATGATACATGGCATTTATTTGTTAAGATGTGAGTGTATACATTTATTAATACAAAAATAATGTTGAGAGTTATCCATTACTCAAATGTAATAGTACATATAAATGAAAGAAACTTTGTCTCAACATAGGGAAGCTATATTGGACATGAAATAGATTAGTTGAATGAATATCTCAAGTTTCAGCCACACACCAGTCTAGGAAGATAACTAGTTGGAGAGAATATCTCATCCAACAAAGCCAAAACAACCTCCTAGTTAATAAGAACAAACTCTTTTGTAGAGGTTATATATCTATAAAATATGATGAATAATTGAATAATTAATTATGATCACCAATATAAAAAAATGTCAGTTAAAAACTCTAACACATTTGTGACTCACATAAAAATATGGTCATGAGTCTATTCTATTATTCAATACAACACAATTTTAATTTTCTTGCATCATTACCCAATTTTTGTTTCACCGACCAATATTATTTGCTACCATAACGTTTCTACATGAACTATCCCATGCTTTCATTGGACTAAGATCCAAAGAGATCCTTGTTGTATCAAGGACCTCTCTATCCTTCCTATTGCAAAGTCATCATTCCACCCCAAAAATTCAACCTACAACTAATATTTCCCTTAGAAAGTGTCCACCCTCCTCTCTTCTCCTGAGGAACGACCATCATGTACTAGTTGGAAACTAAAGTACCACCGATACTTCAAATGAATCAAGAAAATTTTATTCTTCAATGTCTACCATCAATATGATCATGGATATTGGTTAATTCCATCCTATGTACCTACTTCTAGTGCCATCCATTATACTCACTAGTTCTTTAGGAAAGTAGTCTAGATACAGGATGTATCCATCTCAACCTTATATTATCATTGCAAATGTTAATCAAGCCTTATAGTGTACCACTTGAAAAGTAATTCATACAAAAAATCTCATAATTAGAACACTCTTGTAACTACAACGCATTCCTTACACAAGAAAACATTGTAGCACTACTAAACTCCAACAAGAGATACACAATACAATCATAGTATTATCATTTTATTCTATATCCATTCACATACTGAGCATATTATGATTCATCTTAAGCATACTTATTCAATATTTGTCTTGAATGCCGTTACCTCCTTTGTTAAATTCCTTAAAGTAGCTAATTATAACAAAAATAATTGCATCTACATATAAAATCACCGAAAATGAATATGTAAATTAAAAATAATATTTTGAGGATCAATATGTAAATTAAAAAAAATTATTTCCAAGACATCATTCAATACTATTAGAAACATCATTGAACACTTACAAACCTACAATTAGTTGTTCCTCGTGTTGCAATTCTTCTATCTTATCATAAGTCTTTGATTGCCTCAACTTGACAAAATTGAGCCTTTCATCCTTCAAAGTAGACTCCACAAGATTTCCTATGTGGTCAAACATGGATAAATAGAAAAAATAGGAAACACCTATGCATTTCTTTGCATTGGGCATGCTTTTATTATGCCATCTGGCTTCATAATTCGAATTGGAATGGGCCAACTGTTTCCAACCTTTGCTTCTTCTTCAGAGCCTGATTGAACAACTCTATTGCATTCCTCCTTAGCTCTCTCCACCATATCACAAGAAACCCCATGGTATATCACCTTAAAGCACCTGAAATCCACAACACAATCAACAATCCTCCACACCAAATCAACCCTTGCTATAGTACTTGATTGATGACAAGTGTCATTAATAAAGCATTGATGGATTTCATTTGGTACATTTTCAATGATTGAGGGTGCCCAAGGACCTGTTCGACACTAAAACCTTTCCCCTTTAGATATTGCCATTGGATTGAGATCTCATTTTTCCTTGACAATGAGATCACAAGATTCTTTGGTTGGAATTTCGTCAAAATTTATCTTAAAGTTTAAGAACTTTGGGGAATATTACTAGGTCCTAATAGATAAAAATTCTTAAAATATTTGGCTATATTTTTGTAAAAATATTTAATTAGTTTTATACTATAAAATTTGCGAAAAATGAAAATTAACCAAATTATTTTTTGGAAAAATTATAAAAATTTACCCCACTTACCAACACATAAAATATTCCCCTCAAATTGGTGATCGGTGATCAGTGGTATAAAGTAGTCCATTACGAACCCTTGGACGTAGAAGGGCTTCTCCATTATTCTCCATTAGTCCTTCAGCTTGGTCCTCCTTTGGTGCATCGTGGGTTCCTCGAATCTAAATGAAATTATCATAGAGTACCCCACATGGGAGGTATTGAGGTTGGCCTAAATTTTTTTCCATTGGTTTAACTCGCTTAGAATGACATTGTCATCATAGTTTACCATAATTCTATAAACAATGTTATTGCAGGTAGTCATATTTTCAATTGAAATTGAGGGCTCCTGCGATAATGATCTTCCATGCTAATACCATGTCTCATAAATTATACATATTACAACTTCTTATTGTGGCTCCCTCTCTTCTTATCACCACTACAATGAGCATCACAAAAAATAATGGACACCATAATGAAAACCACCCATATTGTAGAAATGACTTTGATCGCCACCATCTGATATGTCTATAACTTTGTTTCCTATATCAGTGTCCCAGAGAATCTCTACTGGCACCAAATTTATGTACCGCCATCATCTACCTCCTATATAGAATTAACCATTAGTTTGATCACCCCTTCACTTGAGATCTCTCCTTGGTTCACACTAGAAATCTCATGTTGGTTCCATTGCACTCAGGCTCCGTCTATGGGGTTTATGATTGTTGATAGAAATCCTCTTTCCTCTCAACATTTCCATTAATTCAAACACATTGAACTTCATAGGGTTATAATCCTGGGATTCCATAGCCATTTATAGTATTTGGCACCCTTCATGCCTTACTTGTGCTGATTACCAATAATGTTATAACTGAAAAATAATCACAGTCACGATTTCTCCAATGTCACATTCTAATGGTAGCAAGTCCCTTTCATTTCATGGAGTCTTATCATATTTATGTGCAAAAACTATTTTCTACGATTGATTCCATTGTGCTAGTGCAAGCTAACATCGCACCAAGCCTTAATCTACCACGACTCCTCACACAGCTCCTTCCAGGTGGTAGTTTTCATTTAAATGGTGTTTTTATTTCATACATTCACCACGTACGGGTAGAAATGTTGACGAATGGTAGACCATGATTGACCATGGTTTATCATGATTGACCATGTTTGACCAATGTTGACCATGATTGGCCATGCTTGACGATGGTTGACAATGGTTGAGCATGGTTGATTTTCATTAAGACTATCTTTGTCACAATGTGGCGTTGGACCATGGTTGACCATGCTTATAAACCTAATGGATTTATATTAAACCCTAGGGTCAATATTTTAAACCCTATGACTAATATCATGCCCTAGTAATATAAAACCTTAGATTAATAAACCTAAGGAATTGATATTATAAACCTAAGGGAATCATAAACCCAAAGGATCAATACTAAAATGCCAAGGGATTATAGACTAAACGAAATAATATTAAACCCAAGGAATTAATTTTTTAAACCCAAGGTATACAAACCCAAAGATAAATGTTATAAACCCTAAAATAAACATGGTGGACTATGGTTGACCATGGTTGATTTTGCACATTGAGGCAATCCTTGCCACAAAGTGACGTTGCACCATGGTTGACCATCATTGATTTTCATATTGGGATAATGTTTTTCATAATGTGTCATTGGAGGATGGTTCACCATGGTTGATTGTCATATTGAGATAATTTGTCACAATGTGACAATGGACCATGGTTGACCATGACTGATTTTATAAACCCAACACATTAATGAGTTGAGTCTATTGTATATAAACCCTAAGAAAATTATTATAAACCCTAAAATAAATAATGTTGGTCATGATTTACCATGATTGATTTTAATGTTGACACAATCTTTGTCATAATGCAACTTTGATTATTGACCATGGTTGACCATGGTGAACCATGATTGAACATGGTTGATGTTCATATTGATACAATCTTCATCACAATGATTTTCATATTGAGACAATCTTTGTCACAATGTGACATTGGACCATTCTTGACCATGGTCAACCATGATTCACCATAATTTACTGTGGTTGACCATGTTAGATCAATGTTGATCATAACTAACCATGATTGGCCATGGTTGACCATGGTTGATTTTTATATTGAGAAAATCCTATGATAAACCATAAGATCAATATTATAAACCAAGATATATAAACCTTGTGATAAATATTATAAACGGTAAAATAAACATGGTTGGCCATGGATGACCATGGCTGATTTTCATATTGAGACAATATTTGTCACAATGTGACGTTAGACCATTGTTGACCATGATTGGCTCTCATATTGAGACAATATTTGTCACAATGCAAGATTGGACCATGTTTGACCATGCTTGATCAAGATTGAATTTCATATTGAGACCATCTCTGTCACAATGTCACATTGAACCATGGTTGACAATGGTTGAGCATGTCTGATTTTCATATTCAGACAATCTTTTAGCAGCAGCACTTCACCATAGCACTTCCTCCACTGATAATATAATGGAACACTGGACCAAAAATATCGTGAGATAAGCCGAAAGTTTAAAGACTTGCTTGTTTCAGCATTTTCTGACCCAGCGAATATGGGTCGTCGCTATTGTTTTGACTCAGTGAAAATGCAGCCGAGAGACCCTATGTCGATGGTCGGGCTATAATAACCCTTCTTGTCTGCATCATCGGTGAATAGGAACCCCGGCGGAAATTGTACGATGGTGAACTGATTCAAATGACAAAATATGGTGAACCGATTCCCTTCAACACGTAGCACCTGGCAATTGATGGAATGTAACCCGCAACAGGTGAAATCGCTGACATTGAATGCTTTCAAATTGATGCAATGTAAGGTACAAGAGAAGAAACCATGGCCATTGAATGCTTTCTCAGTCGAAGAATATGCCCCCGTGATGAAATCTTCTCCGTTCATTATTTAAAAAATTTGAAAATCCGCTCACCCATATCTACGCACCCTGAGGTGAATTATATACGCTATCGCCTAAAGATAATTTTTTTATTAATTTTCTATCTAGGAAACAAAGTCAAAGGATTTTTTACTATAATAAAGGAATATATGATATTATGTTTTTAAAAATAGTATAGTGTGATTTTATTTTTAAATTTTTTTATCTTAATGAGTTTTATCTATTCTATTCTATAGAAAACAAAAATAAGCATATTGAATATTCAGTTTCATGGACAGTTCACTTGTATAGTATTATGTGCCCAATTTATGAGTAGAGAATTCCAAATCAATAATATTTTTAGTTAGTATGGAAATTTTCACTGAGGAACCTCAATTGTAGCTACACAATTTATACCTGCAAGGATTTCTTAATGGGTTTCTCATTGTCTCACAAACACCTTACCAGTAATGATTTTGAGTTGCCAATAAAGATCTATCACTAGATGTATTTGATATATTTAATGCATTTGTTTCTAATTTTTTATATCCACCTACAACCTCTTTCACTCTATATAATCTTGCATTCCACCCTCTTTTTTCCTAAACTTAATTTATTTCTTTACAAATATATAGATGGGTATTAGGAACAAATTAACCATCACTTTATGTAACCAATTGGACTCTAAGAAAAAGATGGGTTTGTGAGGCTTGGCTGGCCCCCTTTCCCCGAATGATGAAGATTATACTGAAAAGACTCTAGGGAAGCCAAATATAGAAGATGAATTTATCTAGAAAACGAGACTCTAGATAACTTTCAAAGTGTGACGCACATTATAATGCCGAAGGCAAAAAACCAACACCCTTTTTAGCATACTCCTATAGTTATTCATAGTAATTCAAGAAAATCACATGGACCAACAACCAAAAAATTAGAAATGCGAAAGAGAAAAGGTTTAATATTTCCGATCCCATTTAAATTTCCTTACCTACTTCTTCTCTTTAACATCTTCGCAAAGAATCTCCACCTTCTTTACTATAAGTGTAAGGCTAACACTCTAAAATTTAACACTATAATTATTGAAATCAAACCAAATAATGTTCAACATATAAACTATAATTAAAATATTTATTGTGCCTTAAACATCTATAGTTGCCTAAGTGTAAAATACCTTAAACCCTATCTCATACCAATCAGTTCCCCTTATAATATTACTCATAATTATATTTATTGTGCCTTAAACATCTATAGTTGCCAAGTGTAAAATACCTTAAACCCTATCTCATACCAATCAGTTCCCCTTATAATATTACTCATCGACAATTTGGTTGAACATTTGAGAAATATTAAATAACAATGATTTGGAAAAGAAAACAAATGATTAAAACAAATTCAAATTTGTATATATTATATATTAAAAATACTCTTTACTTATTATTTTTATTATAAATAAATATTAATTATAAATTATTTGTCATTTTTTTAAATATTTATAAATTAAAATTAAAATAAATTTATTTTTTAATTTTTTAAATTGTGATTTTTTTTAATAAATATTCATAAAAATATGAAATAATATTTTTTTTAATTTAATAATTGGTGTTATAATTATTTTTGGTTTGACATTTATATTAAGGTTTTTAAAAATTTATTTTTATTTTAATATTAATACTAATAATAATCTTATTTTGATTTCCTAACCTAATAATTTCAATTTAAATCACATTGTAATTTATTTGATTGAGTATCTGTTTTTATGAAGCCCGTCCTCAAATTGAATCATTGGTGTTAAAATCATTATTCCTTCCTAGGTTAGGAGAAGGTTCAAATTCCATTGAGATTTCACAAGCATCCCCATGACATTCCCATAGCCAATTGTGAGATCATCTACATTACATCCTTTGGTTTTTCCCTGTTTAAGAACAACTACTCCCTTTCAGAGTTACTTCTCTTTAGATAAAAGTGTACTTCCTTCTTCTTTTATGTCAAGTTTCATCACTTCTACAACTAATAAAATTATAATTTAGGCCATTTTTAAGATATTTTTAAATTTTAGCAACGTGACATGTATTATGAAGTAAATATTTTGATGTTTATCATGGATTGATGTCTATCTGAATTTACCAATCATCTAATTTATATGATTGCATTAATAGTACATATAAAAAGGAAAATTTTTGATATCTCAACTAGACATCAATCTAGGAAGCTAATCACTTGGGAGAGAATCTCTTATCCAACTAGGCTATATAAATACTAAGATTTTTATCTCAAAATAGACAAGCTGTTTTAAATATACAACCAATGAGTTGAATTAATATCTTAACAACATGCCAATGTAACAATGTAAAAATATAAAAATCAGAGAAAATCTCCCATCCAAGTAAACTTACACAACTTCCTAACTAATAAAAACAAAATCATTATTATTGTATAAAACAAATCTCTATATAATATGAAACATTTCCATGATTACATATAAACATAAATATTAAATCATGTAGAAATTACACTAACCCAATCTGCCAGTGGTCTTTATCTAAAATTTCTACCCTTCTTCACGTCGCGTTCATTTGCAAACGAGGGAATAAGATCTAGCACTCTGCTTGCGGAGATAAATTGCGAGTCATGTTTTTTGTTCAGATGGTTGCCTCATAAAGTAATATCTTGCAGAATTCCCAAGCAATCCATCAGAAATATTTGTTTATACATTTTCACAGATAAACGGCCTACAATGATAAAACACTGAGAATGTAAAGAAAAAAGAGGTACCCGATTTTACTAAACTGTTTTAGAGAAATTATGGCGGCGTGGATCAACGTTGTAGTATGAGGGATGTTTTGCACAGTTACTTGTTTGCAATTGATGATAAAACGACTCTTCAATGTGCAGTTACGGTTTCACCATTAACTATGCAAGATGTTGCATTGATGGTTCCTCAACTACATCAACTTAATATTGGATGCTGGCAATTGCTAAATCAAATCTACAACAAATGCTTAATGAACAGTTAATGCAGGTTGTCAATGGTTTAGGAAGACTGAATACAGAAAGTTTAGGGCTTTCGAAATATTTAATGGTGCAATTATATTTATGTAGGTATTCTGTGGAGGTGTGTAGTGATTTTTCCCATATTTTTTTAAAGGAAGTTTTGGGAATCAAATTTTAATCAAATTTATTGTGAAAAAAATTGTTATAAAACCTAAATCTTCACAATATTGATAAACATTCGAAACTGATAACTAAGATTCCAAATAAAAATTACAAATTTCGTAGATAGTGGTGATTCCTCCAACCCTTTTCAATGATGTGACATTTATGGGAGGTCGTGGCCCATGCAAATAGTTCCAAACATTCACTCTAAAGTGGAATGCCTTATAGCGATTTGTTTCGTTTGTCAAACTAAGATTGAGAGCTCTAAAAACTGAGGGAATTTAGACGGTTTATGTGCATCGTAGATATTATTTTGGCATGGGGTATGCTAAATTCGTCTGATGACAGGGTTATTCTCATGAGTCATAGGAGATGACATAATAATGAAAGCATTTGAAAAATTATAAGGAATTTTAAAAATTATTTTGTCATATTTCCAGATAATGTAAATATTTTAATTAATGCAGTTTGAATGGCTTGTCGACATACTTGGATGGCATTTGTACTTAGATCATTAGCGAAATTCCATTATTCGTACATGGATCATTAGCTAACTACCTTTAAAAATACTATTTTGGAAGTTATTTTTTAATGAAGATAGCAATTAACAATAAATATTATTTTTACTCAATAATTAGTTAGGGAAACAGTGACTTGTTCTCTTTCTTTCTTTTTTTTGCTGAAGCAAGCGCCAATCTTTCTATTTCATTAATTCGAAAGAAAAATTACATATTGTACAAAACCCAATTCTTTTACAAGAACACGGGAAAAAGGAACCTCTGCCAGTGACAAAGACCCCCTACCCTATTATGGTGATCGCCCAACTTAAGAGAAGCAAACATGGAAAGGCAACAAGAACCCCCACCCACTAGGGAAGTTCTAGACAAACACACTCCCTAAAGCTGACAGACAACCACAGACATCCCCGACCGCATAAAACTCACACCCTGCAGGAAAGGGAAAAGACACACCAAACATGCAGAATGGATAAAGCCCACCTAGCCCCACAAAACAAAACAATCAATCCCTACCGTTGATCTTGGCTGTTGGATCCAACGGTGAAGATCATATTGCGCAATTGAGAACACCTGAAAGATAGTGTGCGATCGAGGGCGGTTTCAAAGTCAATCACTCTGCCACGTGTAGCAATCACTATGGGATCACTCCCGAAACTAGAAAACCACAAACTGCTCATGAATCGTGCGATCACGGGAAAACCGACCTGTGTGTGGTTTTCAACCCTAAAAGCTAAAAGGGGGAAAATTCCAGCTGCTTGAAAAACTAATCTCGCTTCTTGTCTATTCCTTCTACGGAACCTGAACCCGATTCTGAGCTTGTTTGAGAAAAGACCCAAAAAATTATCTTCTGAAAACCTAGGGACCCCATTCAACTGACTCTAATAGAGAATGAGACATAGCTTAGCTTGCCTTTCTACCGAATGCATTCTAATAGGTTGTGAGTATTCTTGCTGGAAAAATCAATTCATGCTTGTCATCCTGGCCCGATAACGAAACTCTTCTTTGTCTTTTGTAGTTTGTTCATCACAAAGAGTCTTTAAACAGTTTTGAGGTATCTCCTACCACTTGTTCACCACTAGCAATTTTCATTGTTCACACCTTGGTTGGCCACAAGGTCTGCTAGTTTATTGGCCAATCATTGAACATGGTTGAAACTCACCGTTCGAAGCCCCTGGAGGTGAACTTGGATTCTTTGGTAAACCAGGATTAGTTTCCAGTAATTAGAGACTTTCTCTGGTCGAGTACCACAATTGATTCTTTTCATAGATTTAATGGTAATCTTTGAGTTCGCTTCAACAACGACATTTAAGCCATGGTTCTGGATCAGAAACTCTAGACATTGTTCCAGAGCTATTAATTCTGCCATATTATTTGTGGCTCTTCCTACATGGCAGTGGAAGATAAAGATAATACTGCCCTCTTCATCTCTTAAAACTCCTCCAAAACCAGTTCTTCCTGGGTTTCCTTTTGAAGCCCCATCAATGTTGTATTTTAGATATCCTTTCAGTGGAGGTTTTCCAGAACTCCTTCTCTGTATCTATAGTTGTGTCCTTTCTAATTAGTCCTTGGGGAATAATCCCTTTCATTCCCAGTTGTCTGAGAATTCTCAGCTCAGACAAAGAGGGGGGATTTTTAGGGAGATTGTGAACTGTGGTACTAATTGTCTCCCGGAGCTATTTTAGGATCAGATCAAATAGATGATCAGGGGTAGACTTTTCATTCTTGAAAATTCTCTTATTCCTTTCTTTCGAAACATTACAGATAATGAAGCTTGGCATGAAGGCCCAGGCTAGATTAAGGAACTCATTCTTCGAATAGTTTCCTCTCCACTTGTTTAGGGTATTTGTGATACTACTTCTATCCCTATCTGACTGATAGAAAATGGTAGAGAAAGAATCCCATAACCAAGTGGTATAAGAGTAACTGTTGAGAATGTACTCCATATTCTCCTCCTGCTCTTCTCAGAGCTGGCATCTGAAAGGCCCCATAACACCCCTTTTCCTAATTTTGTCCAAAGTTAGAATTTTCTTATGATGAACCAATGACATGAAAAGCTTGATTTTCATCCATCCTTGGTGCTTTCAGAGGTGCTGCCATGTCTTATTTGGAACACTAGAATCAAGCCCAAGGAGAATACTTTTACCTTCCTTAAGATTAAAGGTGCCTCTATTGTTATTTCCCCATCTCAAATGATCCTTCCCATCTGTTACTAAAATCATCCTTTGTTTAAGAAAGCTCCCAAAAGCCTCTACTTTAATTTTAACGGGGCTATCATTTATGCAGTCAATTTTTCTCTAGCTTCTCCACTTTCCTGAGGTTTGAGCAAGATCCCATAAATCCTTAACTTTGTTTAACCCTTGTGAGTTTGTTTCCTGGTTGAGGCTTACAAAATCCTCTATTAACAATGTTGGTTCTTGTTTCCATTTGTCCTCCCGAAAGAGTGCAAGATCTCCTGCTCTGATTTCCCAAAAACTATTATTTTGAACTAGGCTTATGTTTTCCCAGGCTCTATTCCAGATGTGAGAGCCTTTTAAATTTCCAGACATTCTAATGAGATCATTAGTGTGCCAAGAGCTGGCATATTTCTCTTTCCAGATCCTTTCCCACTAGGCTTTTGGTTCTTGAACCGAGTGCCACCAAAACTTGTCTCCTAGAACTTTACTAAGAATCTCCTAATCATTCAAGCCTAGGCCCCCCTAGCTCTTGGGTTTACAGATTTTTTCCCAAGAGACTAGGGCCCATTTCTTCTTAGTTTCTTCCTTACCCTAGAGGAAATCTCTTTGTATGCTTCTGAATTGCTCTAAAACACCTTTGGGAGCTGGGAGGGCTGGTAACATGAAAACCGAGATAGATTGTAGGACTGCCTTTGTTAGAACCAACCTGCCTTCCACGTTCAAGACTTTGAAGGTCCAATTTTTGACTTTGTCTTGCAATTTATTAAGCACTGGTTCCCAGATGCTCTTGTGCATTGGTCTACCTGTGAGAGGAATTCCCAAATACTTTATCAGGAGGGAATCCCTTTGGAAGCCAAAAATTCTTGAAATGTTTCTCTGAATAGCAATGTTAGTGTTTAAGAAGAAGATTTTTGACTTAGAGAGATTGACTACCATACCTGTATCCAAGGCAAATTCCTTCAGGATTTGATTGTAGGCTGAAGCTTCTTTGACTATGGGGATTCCTTGCAGCATGGTGTCATCTACAAATTGTTGGTGAGTCATAGCTTGACCATTCTTAGATAATTGAAGACCTTTGATTTTGCCCATTGCCTTGGCATGCTTAATGGATCTTCTAAGTCCCTCCATAATGAGAATTAAAAGAAAGGGAGAGACTGAGTCTCCCTACCTGAGACCTTTAGAAGGAATGAAGATCTTTGAGGGAGAGCCATTCACCAAAATTGAAAAGCTAGAAGAGGTCACCAGAGCCATGACCCATTGGACCCAGCTGTGGTCTAACCCAAAAGCAGTGAGAACCTTTTTGATGTAGATCCAATTAACTTTATCATATTATCTGGAAATATCTAATTACATGATCATCCCCACCTGCTATTTACTGGTAAGAATGTGGACCACCTCATGGGCTTGAATAATGTTATTTAAAATTTGTTTGCTTTCCACATAACTTGATTGTTCCTCTGACACTAAAGAAGGAAGGAGAGGTTTTAGTCTATTAACCACTACATTGGATATTATCTTGTATACCACATTGCATAAAGCTATGGGTTTGTACTTATCTGTAGTTTGAGCTGAATCTTGTTTTGGGTTCAGGGAGATGAAGGAGGTCTTGAGGGCTTTCACGATCATTTTGCTACCCCTGGAATACTCCACCACATTTAGACTATCCTGTTTGACAATATGCCAACAAGCATTAAAAAAATCCACATTGAAACCATCCGGACCTAGTGCTTTGCAATTCTGCATGTCTTTGAGAACCTCACTGACTTCCTATTTAGTAAAAGGTCTGCTGAGGTTAAAATTGTCATCTCTAGACACTAGCTTAGGGATACTTTGTAATTTCATTAATGGATTGATCCCTGTCTAGATTGTTTTCCCGGGCGATCTTTCAAAAATACTGAACAAGCACAACTTCAATATTCTTATGAGTGTTCTGAAGCTTCCCATTCTCATCCTTTATCGTAGAGATTTTGTTGTATGCTCTGTTGGCCATAGTGGATTTGTGAAAAAATCTTGTATTCCACTCTCTTTCCTTGAGCCATTGAACCCTAGAATTTTGCCTCCAGAATGTTTCCTCTTGTTTGGATAAATTTTCCCATTCTTGGTGATGCCTATCAGCCTGATCACTTTTGATTTTGTCAAAGCCATCTTTCATCAGTGCCTGGTTGAGTTCCTGTATTTTGATTTCCAATGATCTTTTCTTCACAAAAATGTTACCAAAATCCTTCTTGTTCCATTCTTTGAGCCTGAACTTGACATGCTTTAGTATTTTATGAAGGAGGTACAATTTTGAGCCTTGGAATTGCAAGTCTTCATACCACCATTTTTTGATGTTACTGATGAAATCTGGGTGGGAGAGCCAGATATTCTCGAATCTCAAGGGCCTGTTCCTAGGAGAAACCAAATCGTTGATTTCCAAATGAATCGGCTAGTGATCAAAACCTCCAAAGGGAAGGACTTTTGTTGTTATTTCTTTATATGTAACCATAAGCTCCTTTGATATCATGAACCTATCTAATTTAGAGGCTACCTGTGCCTCACCTCCTTTTTTGTTGTTCCAGGTAAAAAGGCCATTGCTCAATTCTGAATCAACCAATTTCATATCATCTGTGAATGCTTGGAATGCTAAGGAGTATTTGTTTAGTGCTTTGGTGCCTCCTTTTTTTCCAAAAGAGATTTGATCATATTAAAATCCCCTCCCATGATCCTAGGAATCCCACCCTGTCTATTCTTGACATCAATTAGGGATTCTAACAATTTGAGTTTGTCATCTATTCTTTTAGGACCATAAACATTTCTGACCAGGAAGGTTTTCGAAACCCTTACCGGTTGAATGACCATTGATAAGTAATTTCTAGATGCTTCTGCATCAATTATACTGATTTTCTGGGGATTCCAAAGAGTTACAATGCCCCCTGCTGTGTTTTCATCTTTAACCTCTAGGAACTCAAATCTATTGAGCCATTTCCTATGAATTTGTTTTATTTTCTGAATGGAACATTTCGTTTCCTCAATGAAGATAATATCCGACATTTCTTGTTTCATTCTATGACTAAGCATCCTTTGTTTTATTTTACTACATAGACCTCTGATATTCCATGATGTGAACTTCATAATTAAATATTTGTAAAGGAGTAACAGGTTAGGTCTTTCATCTTGCCCGAGTCTATCATTAACTTTCCACACTCCATCAAGAGGTCCTTTTGCTTTTTCTTACCCCTCTTCATTCCTGCATTTCTAGTAGCTAATCCTGAAGATGATTTCATTATTTTCACACCTCTGTATTCTTGCTTGTTAATGGTTTTTCCTTTATCTAATCCCCTTTCCTGATTTTTCCATAAAAAACGATGCTGAATTTTTTTGCAGTCTTCTTGGGGTAGTGAATCTATCCCTCCCGTGGTTTCCTGCATCAAGAACCCTTCCAGATCTAGATGTTCCTTGTCTAGAATTTCCTAAAGTTCATGGTCCTCCAGATCTATTTCACTCTGGGTCATTTCCTGATCCATCTCTAGTTCTGTTTCACTCATTATAGTTTCATTCTTATTATCATTCTCTTGTGTTGGGTAGCAATTTTCTTCCTTTTCCTTTTCCTTTTCATTAGGGCCGTCCTCCATAGATTGGTCTTCATTTTCCATTTCTTCATTCTCTTCTAGTGCTTGCTAGCTATTTTCACTAGCCTTTTGACCCTCTTTATGATGTTGCTTTGATCCTTTTTTGCCGCGTTTTCCTCTACTTGTCACTTTCTGAAAGCTTTTTGTGTCCTTCATTTCCTTATTTTTTCCCTTATTATCTGCTTTACTAAGAGGGAAATCTCTGAACAAGTGTCCATGTTCGTGGAATTTACGACATCTGAACGGGATATGCTCATAGTCTACCGTTTGCACCCATTCCTCTTCAAAAACATCTAGGATGACTTCATCCGGAAGAGCTCCTGATAGATCATTTCTACACAGATCCTTGCATAGGAAGTGTATTTGCCTCTTCTTGTGGCTTTCGAAGCTTTGACAAAACGTCCTAGTTTGTTGCCAATGGTAGCAAGCGATTCACTTTTCTAGTAATCAAGGGTTAGAGAATAGATCCTTACCTAGATAGGTACCGAAGTGAAAGTTTCCCACTCTTGAACAAAGTTCATCATCCAAGGCCGCACATAGAGGCCAGCTGCTACATAAAAGTAGGGTCCTCCTTCAAATATTCTGTCTTTGTCTTCGATGTTTGTGAACACCACAATGAAAAATCCCTTTGACCCAAGATGAAGGTCTACACTTCCTTTTGGTTTCCAGTGATACTTGATCCATATCTGTAAAGCCTTTTCCATGCGCCATAATCCCATAAATTTGGAGATTATAGCGTAGGTTCTCATATGTTCCCTATGTGCCTGTAGTGCAGGATCGTTTAACACTACTCTAGGAATGATCTCCATTTTGGGTCTGCACGGTCCCTTTTGTTTACTACTCCTTGTTCCCTAGCTTTTGTCTTCTTCCTCCTTATCTTTACTGTTGACATTTTCCTTAGGCCTGCCCCCATTTGTCTCCTTTTCATTATTACTTTTTTCTTCTTCCACAGAATCTCATACTTTACCCAGAGGGGACTTGCCTCTGCTGGCAACGGCACTCTTATAGGAGGGAGGGGAGCTCCCTCCTCTGCAGTCCTCCATTAGGAGTAAGCATTGAATCTCTTCGAAACCTTGGTTTCACATTTTTCTCCTACTCCACGTCTTTGTAGCTCTCAACTCATACACCGATTCAACAGTTACCTATTCTTAACTAAGTTCTTGAAACTAATTTCTTGAGGATTTATTGAGGGAATCAAGAGGATAGAGGTATCTGAGATCGAGAGAAGAGAAAAGGGAAAAATACTAAGGAACAAACCATGCTGAAATGTCAGACAGATCTATAGGGCCATGTTTGCTTTGGACCAAAGGGCGGTGATACTATAAATCTCAAGAAATTATTGGGTTGTGATACTATAAATCTCAAGAAATTATTGGGTGTTTATACTAGAAATCTCAAGAAATTATTGTTCCTGCTTTCGGAACAACTCAGGGGTAGACTATTGAAGTAGTCTAGAGGTTGGGAGGCAAAGATATAAAGAATTCAGGCCTGGGTACAGACTCTATAGGAATACTTCAAGCAAGACAATTGCTGAGATAAGTAATGATATCGGTTTCTTATTAGTTAGACTTTGTCGTGTTTATGCCATAAATATAATGATATTTCTCAATAAGTTTAAGAGTGGGATAGCTTGATTAAATTATGGTAAACTCTGATGCTAGTTTATTATGATATTGTATAAATTTAAGGAAAGACAGAAAAGACTAGCATTAATGAAATTCATTTTTCAGATAAATAGAAAAAATAATGCTATTAAGTGAACCTGAAATAAATATGCTATGTAGAGCACAAAACCTCATTTTCCTTTGTTCCATAGAAATAACCAGTATGCTAAGAAAAGATCGCTAAAACATCTGTTAAGAAAACCGAAGAGGAGATTTTTCACCATAGCGAAACTCTGATATAGACACCCTTAAAATTATTCAACTATTCAACCGAGTAAAAATTTTGAAACTCGGAGCAAAAGGGAAATAATCAAGCTCACAGATATGCCAAAACCATCAATTCATACATTTTCTTTTCAAAAGAAATCTAGAAAACAATTAAACAAGTAAGGGAAAATGCTTCAGTAAGAATATTGAGTCAAAGAGAAATGTCAAAGATTTTGACCAATCTCTTAGATACATAAATAAGAATGGGAATAGAGTCTCTGTATTGCCTTTAATACATTTAATGTATTGAAAAATAGAAATAGACGCATTATGCTTCCTAAACTACAAACCCTTGCTGCTAGAGATGACAGGGTGATCATAAACTTCTAAACATTAGTTGAATACACAGAAATATGATACTAAACAACCATAGAATGCAAGAAAAAGGTTGGCAGTAGTGCAAAGATAAATTCTCAGGAGAAAAAAATTAACAATAATGAATCTTACATTTCCAGAAATTGCTTAAAGATGAAAACAAGATTATATATATATCTATATATATATATTATCCCAACAGTTTTACAATCAAAACATAACTATTCCAACCAGGGTTCGAATCGCTTCTCCCTAGGCCTTAAGTGAAATTATACAATCAACTAATCCCAATTGAGGTGCTGGTATAATCTTGTAAATGGTTCATAGTCGAAAGGATTCATAAACTTAAATTAACTTCAAATTACAGAGGGTACATCGATAATGCAGTTATGGAAAAAATATGTCTTCCAAGCTCCCTACGAAGCCACAACCTTAACTTCAAAAGAAATCAACCTAGAACCCTTGCATACCAAGAATGAACATAATCCAGTTTTTAAGTCGACCAGAGAGTCAAGCCTTAGGCTTGATTGGGAGCTTGTCCATCGCACAGTCTCTGCAAAAACCATCCACTTTGACTAGGTGGGAAAAAATAGAGATTAATACATTTTCTTTAGCAAAATAAAAATATAGAGAATGAATTTACAAATAAAATCTCCATTAAATTTACCTTGAAAGCTCGAGAGGGCAAATCATTTGATGATAAACTCATACCATGAGTGTTGGAGGACTCCAAAGGCTGAAGAATAAAACCCAGGACATCAATTATCCCTAGCAATGGAACACAGGTAGGAAGAGATTATCAGAGCATGGGAAAACTCTAGTAGAGGCTTCGCAAACCCTAAATACAACCATCCCAGAAGAAACAAGAAACAATAACTGCAAAGGAAAAATTAAAGGGAAAGCATACCCATTCGACATTTATAAACCCTAAGAAACCCCTCGTCTATCTGATCTACTACAGAAGATGGTGTCATTGATTTAGAATGGATCCCAAGGTGACAGTGAATGAGGTACAATAGTAATGACTCTAGAAAAATGCCACCTCCACCTAGGTCAAGTAGCGACATCCAGAGTTAATGCGGGAGGATGAACCATGAGGTTGGTATTAATTGCAGGACAAAACCAGACTTTCATCAATGGTGGTGTTATGAAACAATACCAGAATCATTTATTTGGAATGTCCGTGAAACGGAAACAAGTGGACTTGATTTGCTAAGCCACCATGAGAGACGGACAACTTCCATCATCTTGATTATATAGTACGGTGTAAATCTTAGATCAAAGTTTAAGAGGACATCATAATGTAATTCTGAATATTAATTCATAACCAATTTACAGAAAACAAAATACACGTGATGTTGTAATTATGTGTAGCAATTTTCATTGGAATGATAATGCTCACATGCGAATGGAAATGCTAGGAAATTTTGAATAAGATAAGTATTTTTTTTTAAATGTATATGTAAATTGTCTAAGTAGATGTGTCATATATGGTATCACAGCCCTTAGGTTGCTAAAATAAGACCTCTGGAATGATGAAATAACAAATTTGGTGATGTGCACGTAAGAAGTAGGGAGCATTCAGCATGCGGAGAACTAGGAACCCTCCCCATCAGACAATAATTGGAACAGGACCCGCATCATTTCAAGAAGGTAATACAGAAGTATGGATGCAGTTAGGAGATGAGCAACAAAATGCTAAAACAACCATCCTAGAAATTGTATAAGAATTAAAAGACGAGATGGCCTGACTACAGGCAGAAAATGAGGGACTAATGCAGGAGGAAGAGAAAATTATGAAAAGTCTATCTGATAGACAGAACCATCAGGGACTAGCCCCTAGCCCTGAACACAAAAATATGACAGGGGAACAAGAATACTGAACTGGGAGTATGGAGATAGAAGGAGGTGAAGAAAATCATGTGGAAGAATCATATAATGTGTCAAATCACAAGACACAGAAAAGATAGAAATCAGAGCTTCAAGGAGAATTTTCGAAAATAAAACCTCCTCTCTATGATGGTGAACATGAAGAGGCAACAAAGGCATGGCTCATTAACATGAACATGCATTTACAACTATACAAGTATGACCATAATCTAAAGGCTCGACTATCCATTTTTTAGCTACAAGGAAAAGCCACCTTATGGTCGGAAGAAGTAAAAACAGTACAGGGAGTTAATGAACCAAACATAACTTGGGAAAATTTTAAAACATATTTTAAGGATAAATATCTAACATAAAGGTTTCATGATGAAAAAGCAAAGGAGTTTCACGATCTCCAATTGATACAAATGACCATGGATGAGTTCATAACAATATTCACTTCACTACTTCGGTATGTCCCCTACATACACAAAGAAAAAGAAAAAGTGGAGTGGTTCATCAACGGCCTTCCACTGTTCATGAAAGAACGGTTGCAGTTTGACAACCCAAAAACCATCGACAAAGTTATTTGTAAGGCACAGATCTATTACCAACAAAACAAACCAAAGGGATATTTAAGCAAGAAGTGGGCTTACAAATAGGGGAGTAAATTTGTTCACAACCTTAAAGGGAACAAGGGTACAGGAAGCAAAGGATCATTTAAAGTTCTAATTAACCGGAAAGTGAATGGAAATCCGCCAAGATTTAAGGTACCAGGGGAAAACAGGATGAATGAACAAGCTAGTAGATCTGAAATAGAATTAAATAACAGACCACCTGTACAGTGTTGGGGGTGTGGAGGGCCTCATTATGTCAAAAACTTCCCACAACATTGAGGAGATTATCAGATTTCAAAGATATAAGAAGCATCTATTGTGGGAGAGGTGGCTAGGAGCATTCCTAAAATTAATTTTTCCCTTGAAGACAATCAGTCAAAATTTCAGCCAACCATGGTTGAATTTGAAGATAAAGTTTTTGATAGACCTATATATATTTTAATCAATCTGGGGGCTACCCTAAGTTATATTAGCCCAAAAATTGCAGAACAATGTAAACTACAATCTGTCAAATTCAAAAATCCATGGCTAGTACAACTAGCCACAGGAGCAAAAAGAAGAGTTTTGTCTAAGGTCAGAAATTGCCCTCTAAGTTTAGCTAACTAAAATATTATGGCATACCTTAATGTGTTACCCCTAGGATCCTACAACATTCTTATAGGTATGGATTGGTTGGAAAATCACTGGTCCCTTATTAACTGTAAGAACAAAACCATTAATTATCAGGACAAGAAAGTAGAAAGGCAGGAAATTCACCGTATTCAAAAACCTCTACACATAAGACCTGTAACAACCTCCCAATTAGAAAAATGCATCAAAAAAGGCTTCCAAGTATATGCTATATAGGTGGGGTACGTTGATTCTTAAGATAAGTCTGCTTCTGTAGCAAGTATTCATGTGATACAAAACTTT
This sequence comes from Pinus taeda, assembly GCA_000404065.3. Classification (NCBI taxonomy): domain Eukaryota; kingdom Viridiplantae; phylum Streptophyta; class Pinopsida; order Pinales; family Pinaceae; genus Pinus; species Pinus taeda. The sequence continues at coordinate 41,811 of APFE031054456.1, forward strand.
CTGAATGTATTGCCAAAGGAAATCCCAGGTGTACCCCTAAAAAGAGACATAGATTTTACCTTTGAGTTAATTCCGAGAGCTTCCCAAGTCTCTCAATCCTCTTATTGCATGATCGTACCAGAGCTAACTAAACTAAAAATGCAACTATAAGAGCTACTCGATAAAGGGTATATTCGACCCAGTGTGTCCCCCTGGGGAGCTCCAGTGGTCTTTGTTAAAAAGAAGGATGGAACCTTGACGATGTGCATGGACTACCATAGTTAAACAAACTGACCATTAAAAATAAATACCCTCTACCCTGGATTGATGAGTTATTTGATCAAGTAAAGGGTACAACAGTCTTCTCAAAGATCGATATTCGTTCAGGAAATCATCAAATCTGGATAAAGGAGGAGGATATAGTAAAAACAACATTTAGAACTTGTTATGGACATTATGAGTTCGTAGTGCTACGTTTTGGACTAACTAATGCCTGACAACCTTCATGTGTCTCATGAATAACATATTTCATCAATACTTAGATAAGTTTGTATTAATCTTTATTGATGACATATTAATCTATTCTTGAAGCATGGAATAACATAAGGAACACCTTGGTATTATTCTACAAGTCTTAACAGAGCACTAGTTGTATGACAAATACAAAAAATGTGACTTCTTTAAGGAGAAGATCCAGTACTTAGGACATATCATCATCAAGAATGGAATTGCAGTAGATCCAAAGAAAATAAGGACTATCATGAAATGGCTAGTACCAAAATATGTAGCTGACATAAGATCATTCATGGGTCTAGCCAGGTATTATAGACGGTTTGTAGAAGGGTTTTCTAGGGTGGCATATCTTATCACTTCTTTACAAAAGAAAGGAAAACCCTTTAAATGGACCAGTGACAGCCAAAAGAGCTTTGATCATCTCAAGCATCTACTTACCACTACACCCATTTTGAGCATCACAGATCCCAACAAAGAATACGTGGTTTGTAAAGATGCTAGAAATGAGGGTGTAGGTGGCGTATTAATGCAATAAGGTAGGGTTGTAGCTTACAAATCAAGGAAACTTAAGGAATGTGAACAAAAGTATTCTGCATATGAATTAGAACTAACAGCAGTGATTCATGCCTTAAAAATGTGGCAGAACTACTTAATGGGTAATATATTTTTGCTATTGATTGATCATCATAGTCCAACAAGTTGCTTTAAGCAGCCCACCCTGAATGCTAGACAATCTCGTTGGGCAGATTTCTTAAGCCAATTTGATTTTGAAATCAAGAACTTGAAAGGTAAATAAAACCAGGTTGCGGATGCTTTGAGTCAAAAGGTAAATTGTTTATATGAAATTTCTTTCAGTGAGTGAAGAACTACTTTTTATGAGCATATTCGTGAAATAGCCATGCAAGATTTAGTGCATAAACATTTATGGTAGCATGAAAAGGTTCCAAATAGCCATGAACAACAATTAGGATATGAGGTAAATTTAGAAGAATTGCTTACTTATAGGAAGAGGTTATATATGCCTAACGAAAAACATCTTAAAAGATTAATTTTAGATGAATTTCATAAGATTCTTGTGCAGGCCATCCCGGATACCAGAAAATGATTTATTCCTTAAGAAAGGAATTTTTATGGCCTGTTATGAAGAAGGAGGTAGCGGAATATCTAGCTAGATGACTAGAATGCCCGTAAATAAAATCTAAGCACCAACATCTAGCAGGTTTACTCCACCCCTTACCTATTCCTGAATGGAAATGGGAAACCATGTCCATCTATTTCATCACTAGGTTGCCTAAGTCAAAAAGCCAAAATGACTCTATCATACCTCCAGTCAACTTGTAAAGTGGTGCAAGTTGCTAACATTTTTATGCAACACATTTTCAAGCTACACGGGAAACCCAAAATGATCATCTCAAACCGCAATGTGAAAATTACATTACCATTTTGGAAGGCCATTTTTGAAGGATTGGGCACACAACTGCACTTCAGTACTGCCTATCATCCTCAAACAAATGGAAAAAAGGAGAGAGTAAACCAACTAGTTGAAGACATGTTGCGAAATTATGTTATGCAACAACCATCGAAATGAGAAGACTACCTACACTTGGTACAATTTTCTTATAGCAATGGATACCACACATCTGTACAGATGTGTCCTTTTAAAGTGTTATACGGACATAAGTGTAGAACACCGTTGAGTTGGAGTGGCCTAGAAGACAAGTTGATGTTAGGGCCAAATATGTTGGAAGAAATGGAGGAAATGGTAAAAAGAGTACGAAACAACTTAAAGGTTGCTCAAGACCGACAAGAGAACTTTTCTAATCGGAAACGGAGCTTTCAGGAATTTCAAGTACAAGACCATGCTTAAATTAGAGTATGAGCTAGGAAAATTACATTTCAATGGGTCGGATGTGCTAAGCTAGCACCCTGGTTTTGTAGGCCATTTCAAATCTTAGCTGAAATCGAGCCAGTAGCTTACCAAATTACCTTACCCATCCACATTCATGTACATAATGTATTCCTCATTTCTCTACTGAGGAAACAAATTTCTTATCCCAAACACGTAATCAATTGGCAAAACATTCAGGTAAAATATTCAAGAAAATTTCTCTTTAAATACAAATTTATTAAAAAGTTGATTAATGACTTAAGTCATTTTGTTGCCATGTAGGTCGAACTGGAAGGCAAATTCTTGTTCGAACCTATGGGTATACTAGATCATAGAGAAGTAACATTGTGAAAATGAGTTATAACTCACCCAAGTTAAAGTGCAATGGAAACACTATGAGCTGAAGAGCCTACCTGGGAAGATGAGCAGGTTATGAAGGAAATCTTTCCGAATTCGTTTTTAGAAGGAAAACATTGGGACTATCTTACATATTGGGGGGGAGATGTGATGTCCCCCAAACCATGTAAATATTTTAGTTATTATAGTTTGAATAACTATTTATTTTCTAAATTTAAAAATACTATTTTGGAAGTTAATTATTTTTTTAATGAAGACAACAATTAATAGTAAATATTATTTTTACTCAATAATCAGTGAGGGAAAAGGTTACATTTTCTTAACTAAGTTCTTGAAACTAATTTCTTGAGGATTTATTAAGGGGGCCAAGAAAATAAAGGTATCTCAGATCGAGGGAAAAGAAAAGGGAAAAATACTAATGAACAGGCTGTGTTGAAATGTCAAACATGCCTATAGGGCCATGTCTGGTTTGGACCAGAGGGTGGTAAGACAATAAGTCTCAATAAATTATCAATTCCTGTATTCGGGAAACACAACTCAAGGGGGGGGGGGGGGGACTACTGAAGTAGTCTCAAGGTTGGGAGGAAAATATACAAATAATTCAAGTCTGGGTGGAGACTGAAATAGGAATATTTCAAGCTAGACAACAGTTCAAATAAGTAATGATATAAGTTGCTTATAGTTATACTCTGTATTGTTTATGCTATAAATATAATGATATTTCTCAATAATTTTAAGAGTGAGATATCTTGATTAAATTATGGTAAACTGTCATGTTAGTTTATTATGATATTGTATAAATTCAAGAAAAGACAGAAAAGACTAGCATTAATGGAATTCATGTTTTTGAGAGAAATATAATGAATAATGCTATAAAGCTAAACATAGAAGTGAACCTAAACATAAATATGCTATGTACAGCACAAAACCTCATTTTTCTTTGTTCCATATAAATAACCAATATGCTAAGAAAAGATCACTAAATCCTCTGTTAAGAAAAATGAAGAGGAGATTTTCCACCATAGTGAAACTCTGATATAAACATTGTTAAAATTATTCAACTATTCAACTGAGTAAACATTTCGAAACTCATGGAAAAAGGGAAATAATTGAGTTCTTGGATATGCCCAGAACTGTAAATTCATATAATATCTTTTCGAAAAAAATCTAGAAAACAATTAAATATGTAAGGCAAAATACTTTAGTAAGAATATCGAGTCGAAGATCAAAGTCAAATATTTTGACCAATCCCTCAGATACATAAATAAGAACAGGGTTATACTCTCTGTATTTCCTTTAATACATTTAATGTATTGCAAAATAGAAACATACGCATTATGCTTCCTAAACTACAAACCCTTGCCGCTGGAGATGACAGGGTGATCATAAACTTCTAAACATCAGTTGAATACACTGAAATATGACACTAAATAACCATAGAATGTAAGTGAAAGGCTAGTAGTAATGCAGAGATAAATTCCAAGGAGAAAGCAGTTAACAATAACGAATCTTGTAGGGACGATTTTGGCAGGAGGCTCGCGAGCTAGGGTTTTGTGGAAGGTCCGGATGCCCGATAGCAGATCTGCGTGATAGGTTTCAGACAAGGAAAGGAGGTGCGCAGGGTAGGGAGGGTCCTGAGCATCAGGGAAATCCCAGAAGAGCGGACCTCTCTAAATCATTTCTCACTAGAGATCAACAAATCAATAACCAGAGATTGCGGGTGCTGACTGGAAGTGATGTGGACAGAGCAAGGGAGGGGAGAGATCCCCTCCTTCAAAGCGGTAATAACAGGGGAAACACGGAAGGAAAGGCAGAGTGACGGAGAGCGATCCAATGAAGGAGAAACTTCACAAGCTGGAGCACAAAGGCGATCAGGAATTCAAAGAAAATGCCTACAAAGGACAACGAACAAACCCAGGTTTGTAATCCCGCCTAATAGATTAGAAAATTACAGAAGCCACATGAGAGATTATGCTTTGATCTATAAGTTCATAGGATATTGGCCAGCTGAGAGGGATCTTATGAGATGGATCCATCAGAGGTGGAAACCAAAAGGACATGTGGAAGTCAAGTTGGGAGCAAAGGGGTTTTTCACTGTCATATTTTCCAATCTAGAAGATAGGGTACGAATCTTTGAGGAAGGACCCTATTTCATGAACAACACTGAATTGTTCATGAGAGACTGGGTAGATTGCTACAACCTAGATAAGGAGAGGATGTTAACTGCCCCGATATGGATAAGACTCTTTGGCCTACCATCAGAATTCCGGGAACCAGAGATCCTTAAAGGCATTGGAAATTCAATAGGTTCCTTTATTAAAGTGGCAGAATCAACAAAGAGAGGAAAATACACCACATATGCTAGAATATGCGCATACATGAACATCACAGAGCCTCTTCCAGATACTATACAACTGGAATACCATGATGAGATATGGCATCAACCAATCGACTACGAACATATCCCATTTCGCTGTAGAAGATGCCATGAGTATGGCCATTTATTTCGGGAATGTCCCATTACGCTAGCTCAAAAGGAAAAGGAAGTAGAAAATGAAAGGAGAAATGCAACAAGGAAAACAGGGGAAGAAGAAGAGGACTTCAGAGAAGTTCGAAGAAGGAGAAGAAGAGGAAGTAAAAAGATGTCGATGGGTAAACAAAAAGAAACCCAGAAAACAGAATCACTAAACAAGTTTAAAATCCTATAGGAAGAAGGTTTGGAGACAGAGGCAAGCGAGGAAGAAGAAATAGAAGGAATGGAGGTAATAAATGAAAATACAAACAAAGAGACAGATAACACGAATAATGATTAGAGGGTAGAAATCCTAAGTGAAACCCAAGAGGATCAAGGAGAAATGGAGATAGACTCACAGAAAACAAAAGGAGAAGAAGAAGAACAAGTAATGGCGAAACTTCTACAGGAATGGAAAAGGCTCGATGAAAGATTCATCCCAGAAGAACAAAAATAGAGATACAAAGAACCATTTCAAAGATATAAGGAAAAAAAGAGACTAACAGAAGAGAAGGAAAGTCAAAAAACGGAGAAACAGGAAATGCAAAGCATAGGAGCGGGCAGCACTGGCAAGGGAGGCAAGAAAAGAGGGAGAAGAACAATGAGTGAAATGATACAAGAAGTGGGTGAGATGCTTGTCAACTCAGGAAGAGTGATACCTCTCTCAGAGGTATTCCAATCCCCCCCAAAACTGTTAAGATGATTATTACAAGTTGGAACATAAGAGGCCTCAACAGCAGAGGCAAACAAAGGTATTTGAATGAGAGATTGAAAAAAGAAAAACCCAGTATAATGATAGTACAAGAAACAAAAATAAGTACTGTGAAAATGAGAGAAATTCTGAATAGAAATAAGAATAGATATGAAATTATGGGACAAGATGCGATCGGAAGCGCAGGAGGTCTGGTAATTATCTGGAATCCCGAGGAAATACAATTCAATAATTGGATGAGCTTTCCAAGAATTTTAACAGGAACAAAAAGCATAGTAGGAACGAAGGAGGAGGTTATTATAACAGGGGTGTATGGACCGAATATTCAGAGCAAAAAGGAAAATTTTTTGCAAAATCTAAAAGCTTTGAGATGCCTAATACCAGGAAAACAGTGGATCGTAGGAGGGGATTTTAATCTGATTAAAGCCTCAGGCGAAAAAAGAGGAGGAACAAGGAGAATGGATAAGGCAATGGAGCAGTTTGGAGATCTCATAAGGGAACATAAATTGATCGATATTCAAACCATCAACGGAAATCATACGTGGAATAATCGAAGAGGTGGAGCTAACCAAATAGCCTCTCGCCTTGATAGATTCTTAATCTCAGAACAAATAATGATGAAGGATGTATTCATAGAATCCACCATCCTCCCGATAGCAGGATCAGACCATTGGCCGATTAAATTAGAAATAGACTTAAAACAAAGGCCTCCCAACAAACCCTTCAGGTTCGAGCCTTTTGGCTAAGAAATGAAGGACTGATGGAGAAGCTAATATAATTATAAAACTAGTGTCAATATCTTCCGACAAATCTCTACTAAATTTTAAGCAAATTCATCTTAAAAAATATACCCAAATAGTATAATAATTATTTTGTAAGATAACTTAATTATTTTATATATATAATATATGTGTATGTAAATATATAATTTTTTATGTAAATTTACTTATTATAAATATTATAATGTCCTCTTCATTATTTGTTTTATTTATAATTACGTGAAAACAAAAGTGTGATATTAATCTATTTATTAAAACATGGCATAAAATCCTCAAACACCTTTACTCCCTAATATTTTTATTTATTATACGTGTTAAAAAATTCCATAACATAATTTATTTTTAAATCAAAATAATATACCTCCAAATCAACACTTGTACTTTAGACTTTCTACAGATTATTCAAGCTCTCACTTTTTAGCTTTCAAGGATTTACTACAAATAACAAAATTGTAGTAAATATTCATTATGAATACAATTTAGAAGAATTTATTACTTATAGGAAGAGGTTATATATGCCTAACGAAAAACATCTTAAAAGATTAATTTTAGATGAATTTCATAAGATTTCTTGTGCAGGCCATTTTGGATATTAGAAAATGATTTCTTATTTAAGAAAGGAATTTTTCTGGCTTGTTATGAAGAAGGAGGTAGCACAATTTCTTACTTATAGGAAGAGGTTATATATGCCTAATGAAAAACATCTTAAAAGATTAATTTTAGATGAATTTCATAAGATTTCTTGTGCAGGCCATCCTGGATACTAGAAAAAGATTTCTTCCTTAAGAAAGGAATTTTTCTGGCTTGTTATGAAGAAGGAGGTAGCGGAATATCTAACTAGATGACTAGAATGCCCGTAAATAAAATCTAAGCACCAACATCTAGCAGGTTTACTCCACCCTTTACCTATTCCTGAATGGAAATGGGAAACCATGTCCATCGATTTCATCACTAGGTTGCCTAAGTCAAAAAGCCAAAACGACTCTATCATACTAGTCCAGTCAACTTGTAAAGTGGTGCAAGTTGCTAACATTTTTATGCAACACATTTTCGAGCTACATGGGATACCTAAAATGATCATCTCAAACCGCAATCTGAAAATTACATTAGCATTCTAGAAGGCCATTTTTGAAGGATTGGGCACACAACTGCACTTCAGTACTTCCTATCATCCTCAAACAAATGGAAAAAAGGAGAGAGTAAACCAACTAGTTGAAGACATGTTGCGAAATTATGTTATGCAACAACCATCGAAATGAGAAGACTACCTATACTTGGTAGAATTTTATTATAGCAATGGATACCACACATCTCTATAGATGTGTCCTTTTGAAGTGTTATACGGACATAAGTGTAGAACACCCTTGAGTTAGAGTGGCCCAGAAGACAAGTTGATGTTAGGGCTAGATATGTTGGAAGAAATGGAGGAAATGGTAAAAAGAGTACGAAACAACTTAAAGGCTGCTCAAGACCGACAAGAGAACTTTTCTAATCGGAAACAGAGCTTTCAGGAATTTCAAGTAGGAGACCATGTTTAAATTAGAGTACGAGCTAAGAAAATTACATTTCAATGGGTCGGATGTGCTAAGCTAGCACCCCAGTTTTGCAGGCCATTTCAAATCTTAGCTTGAATCGGGCCAGTAGCTTACCAAATTACATTACCCAGCCACATTCATGTGCATAATGTATTCCACATTTCTCTACTTAAGAAATACATTTATGATCCCAAACACGTAATCAATTGGCAAAACATTCAGGTAAAATATTCAAGAAAATTTCTCTTTAAATACAAATTTATTAAAAAGTTGATTAATGATTTAAGTCGTTTTGTTGCCATGTAGGTCGAACTGCAAGGCGAATTCTTGGTCGAACCTATGGGTATACTAGATCATAGAGAAGTAACGTTGTGAAAATGAGTTATAACTCACCCACGTTAAAGTGCAATGGAAACACTATGAGCTGAAGAACCCACCTGGGAAGATGAGCAGGTTATGAAGGAAATCTTTCTGAATTCGTTTTTAGAAGGAAAACATTGGGACTCTGTTACATCTTGTGGGGGAGATGTGATGTCCTCCAAACCATGTAAATATTTTAGTTATTACAGTTTGAATAACTATTTATTTTCTTAATTTAGAAATACTATTTTGGAAGTTAATTATTTTTTAATGAAGACAACAATTAATAGTAAATATTATTTTTACTCAATAATCAGTGAGGGAAAAGGTTACATTTTCTTAACTAAGTTCTTGAAACTAATTTCTTGAGGATTTATTGAGGGGCCAAGAAAATAAAGGTATCTCAGATCCAGGGAAAAGAAAAGGGAAAAATACTAATGAACAGGCTATGCTGAAATGTCAAACAGGCCTATAGGGCCATGTCTAGTTTGGACCGGAGGGTGGTAAGACAATTAGTCTCAAGAAATTACCATTCCTGTATTCCGGAACAACTCAGGGTGGGGGAATACTAAAGTAGTCTCAAGGTTGGGAGGAAAAGATACAAATAGTTCAGGTCTGGGTGCAGACTGAAATAGGAATATTTGAAGCTAGACAACAGTTCAAATAAGTAATGATATAAGTTGCTTATAGTTATACTCTGTCCTGTTTATGCTATAAATATAATTAAGTTTCTCAATAATTTTAAGAGTGAGATATCTTGAATAATTATGGTAAACTGTCATGTTAGTGTATTATGATATTGTATAAATTCAAGAAAAGACAGAAAAGACTAGCATTAATGGAATTCATGTTTTTGAGAGAAATAGAATGAATAATGCTATAGAGCTAAACATAGAAGTGAACCTGAACATAAATATGCTATGTACAGCATAAAACGTCATTTTTCTTTGTTCCATAGAAATAACCAATATGCTAAGAAAAGATCACTAAATCCTCTGTTAAGAAAAACAAACAGGAGATTTTCCACCATAGCAAAGCTCTGATATAAACATTGTTAAAATTATTCAACTATTCAACTGAGCAAACATTTTGAAACTCAGGGCAAAAGGGAAACAATTGAGTTCTTGGATATGGCCAAAACTGTAAATTCATATAATATCTTTTCGAAAAAAAAATCTAGAAAACAATTAAACAAGGGAAAATACTTTAGTAAGAATATCAAGTCGAAGATCAAAGTCAAATATTTCGACCAATCTCTCAGATACATTAATAAGAATAGGGTTATAATCTCTGTATTGTCTTTAATACATTTAATTTATTGCAAAATAGAAACATAGGCATTATGCTTCCTAAACTACAAACCCTTGCCGCTGGAGATGACAAGGTGATCATAAAATTCTAAACATCAGTTGAATAGACTAAAATATGATACTAAATAAACATAGAATGCAAGTGAAAGGCTAGCAGTAATGCAGAGATAAATTTCAAGGAGAAAGCACTTAACAATAACGAATCTTGTATTTCTAGAAATTGCTTAGAGAAGAAAACAAGATTATATCTATGTATTCTCCCAACAGTTTTAGAATCAAAACATAACTATTCTAGGTAGTGTTCGAATCACTTCACCCTCGGCCTTAAGTGAAATTATACAATTAACTAATATCGGTCAAGGTGCTGCTATAATCTTGCAGATGGTTCATAACTGAAAGGCTTCATAAACCTAATTTAAATTCAAATTACAGAGGGTAAATCGATAATGCAGTTATGGCAAAAATATAAGTGCCAAGCTCCCTATGGAGCCACAACCTTAACTTCAAAGGAAATCACACCAGAACCCTTGCATACCTAGAATGAACATAATCCAATTTTCAACTCAACTAGAGAGTCAAGCCTTAGTCTCGACTGGTAGCTGTCAAGCCTTAGTCTCGACTGGTAGCTTGTCCATTGCACAATCTCTACAAAAACCAGAAACAATAACCACAGAGGAAAAATGAAATGGAAAACATTCCCATTTGACGTTTAGAAACCCCAAGAAACCCCTCCTCCAGCGGATCTATTAGAGAAGTTGGTGTCATTGATCTGAAATGGATCCCAAGGTGACAATGAACGATGTACAATAGTAATGACTCCAGAAAAATGCCACCTTCACCTAGGCTAAGTAGCGACAGCCAGAGTTAATGCGAGAGGATGAACCATCAGGTAGGTATTAACTGTTGGACAAAACTGGACTTCCATTGATGGTGGTGTTATCAAATAGTATCAGAATCATTTATTTGGAAAGGTCGTGATTAGAGACTGGTAGTTGTCCTCATCTCGACTGTATAGTCTCGGTGTAAATCTTAGATCAAAGCTTGAGAGGAGATCATAATGTAATTCTGAATATTAATTCCTAACCAATTTACAAAAAAAAATACGGATGATGTTGTAATTATGTGTAATAGTTTTCATTGGAATCATGATGCTCACATGCTAATGGAAATGCTAGGAATTGTTGAATAAGATAAGTAATTTTTTTTAATGTATATGTAAATCATCTAAATAAATGTGTGACATATTTTCTTTTATATAATTTAATCTAATTTTTATCGGATAAAATTTTGTTTGTATTTTTTTTTTCCTTTAATATAATATATATATTTATATATTTGTAAAAATTTATCTATTATAATGATTTATAAAACATATATGTCACTCTAGCTGTAATAAAAACAATATAAAATACAAATAATATAAAATGTTAACATTAATATTAAACTATCTATAAATAAATTTAATTTTTCTTTACAACTAAATTCTATAACTAAGATAGGTATAAAATGTCATAACTAAATTTTATAATTCAATAGTATATAAAAACGATTTGTACTATTTTAATAACAAGGATGGCTGCGGGGCAGCTAGTCCCTGCCCCAGCCCGAATGGTAAATTACACAATTCCTCGATAAAGCCAGGCAAGCCACGTGCATGCAAGCCACGTGCTATTCAGGCAGGGCGCAACTATTCACTTCTGAAATTCAGGACTTACCACCTGCTATTCACGCACGGCGCAACAATTCACTACTCAGCAGGGGAGCCCGTGTCATTTCCGCAAGAAGTATTGCAGGTCATGGATCTGGTGCTTCGTCTCTTAGCAATATCTTTTCCGTATGAATTTGTTACGATCCTGCAGTCCACAGAACTTTGCTGGAGTTTCCAGGCCACAGAAGCAGGCATCGGAAGTCCATTCATTGTTCATCAATCCCCTACACAGAGTTCTGTTTGTGCCCATTTTCTGAAACTGTTATTGTGCGCTATGCAGCGTCGCGGTCGTGGGATCAGGTGAAGTTTAGACGCAGTCTTTACCAAGGGTCGAGCTATTGATACCATTTAATCCTTGTAGAAGCCTGTTGCTTATTTCTTCTTTTTCAATAGAGAACAACATCGGGGGCTATTAGAGTGAAGTTTCATAGGATTAGAGGTAATTTTTGGCCCCGATCTCTGCGTTCAGGCAACAATTTCAGTTAATTTTGTTTATTCTAGTCAGAATTTGACAAAAACCCAGAATGAACAGATGTAGTTTCCTGTTCTAAACAATTTAATGCATAGAGCAAATTAAATTTTTGCATCCACTTGGGCCATATGAAAGCTAAGGGTTTTGTTGTTTTAATGGTAGAATAAACATGTTTTCCTGCTAATTTTCCGCCATTCTTGAGCATGCCCTGTTTAAAAGAATAAAATATTAGATTCTTGAGCATGTTTTCCTGCTAATTTTCAGCACTTCACTAACAGATTCCGCCATTCTTGAGCATGCCCTATTTTTACAGGGATAATAATGAGCATGATCTGGTTCTTTGTGGGCAGCGGTGTCCTGTAACTCTGCCGACCGGGCAAACTTTACTGGCAGCGGTATCTGTTATTAACTTCCACCCAGGTAAATACATAAAATTAGTTATTTTTGAATGAATTATTTGATAAAAAATAGTCAAATTTTAATTTTTGTAGTTTAAACCGACTTGACATTTGAAAAAACGGTTTGAATTATGAAAAATTCATAACTCAAATTTACTGTTCTAACCAATCTCTACATAATTATAGGCAAATTAGATGCAAAAATATAAGAATAAAATCTCCGAGACTTTTAACAAATAGAGAACAGCATTGTCGTAGAGTAGGTTCCGCGGTTTCGCAGTCTGGCATTAATTTGGATTATATCATATTCAGTAACATACTTGCAAAATTACTGAGCTATTAGAAAACTCAGAATTAGCTTGAATTGTTGCAATTGCAGTGGAACTGGTTGGATTTACCTGAACAGTTGAATTCGGGCGTGGAGAAGGCAGGATGCTTTTTGCAAATCGAGCATATTCAGATACCAGGTAACTTCGTCTTGCACGCAAACGTCTTTGGCTTTACTGTTGTGGTTCCTGTCACCTGTTCAAACAAATTGAAATAATTAGTAACTTCTGCATGAGAAGAACCAGTTACAATTACCATGAAGATACTAAAAGTATTGACTAATTCGTAATAATGTCTTTATATTACCTCAGGAGGTAGACAGCCAAGCATGTCCTTTAAAACATATGGTTCCAGGAGTTCTAAAAACGTACCTGAAAAAGCATGTCATATAGGCATGAGAATGACCAGGAGTTCTAAAAACGTACTGAAAAAGCATGTCATATAGGCATGAGAATGACAATATAACATGTTATTGTATAGAAATAATTGCATGCCTCGTGCCTATTTATATTATTATATTCAATATATTCATATACATAGGAATATGATTATAATATTTAGAAGAGATGGAAAACATAAGCTTGCAGTGAATGACTGACAACTAAATGTGTGATTCAATGCAGAAAAAGATGCAAGATCAAACATAAGACGGCCCAGGGAGCAGAAAAACAATGTTACCAGAGTCAGCTGGTTGGAAAACTCAGCAAGGCAGAAGTGTATTTGCTGATTTGTTTGCAGCAGAAGGGCCGTTGCATGCTAGCAGCAGAAGCATGGACGAAGGGCCGTTGCAGCAGAAGGGTCGTTGCAGCAGAAGCAAGATGGACTCAGCAGAAGCATGATGGACGAAGGTCGTTGCAGAAGCATGATGGACGAAGGCCGTTTTAAGGGAGGCAAGTAAAGTCGGTTGCCTCCATGCAAATTGACACGCCTGCCACGGCAATTTCGACACAGCGGCAAGGTGGGCATCGGGCAGCAACCATGGTTTATTAGATATCATCGGCAATAAGTATTCCTAACATTAAATGTTAGGGGATTAATGCTAAGGGAAACTTAGCATTAGTTCCCATGTTCAAAAAATTGATTGAATCCAAATCTTAAATCACGATTTATCCTAAGTTTGGCCAGACCCTGGCCTCGATGTGAGGCCAAATAAGATGGTGAAAATTCTGATTGGTCCAAAAAATTGATTTATGAAATATAAAGTTGGAAACTTAGGTTAATGAGTACTGTTTTTACTGTTTTGGCGCGTCTATCTCGGCCAAAACCGTAACTAAGTCCCCTGCAGGCCCGGAGTGGCAGGGAAATAAAGGTCCATAAAAATATATTTTATACTTTTTTTTCTTATTTTATCATTTAAAATTATAATTTATATATATGCCCGACCATATATATAAATATAATATATATATATATATAGTATATATATATATTATTATATATATATTATATATATATATATATATTTTATAATAATGTGATAAAGAAATGGAATAAAACGATATACTTTTTATATTTTTATATTGATTAATTTATTTTATTTTATTTATTGTAAATTTTAGAATTGTTTTATTTTTTCATTTTATTAAGATGATAGGTGTGTTTATTTTGGATTAGAGTTTTTAAACTTTTAATTTAATTATGAATAATTATTAAGTGGATGGCGAATATTTAACTTCCATAAAACATTATAAAATATTCTTAATCGTATTTATAAATCAAAAATGGACATTTATCTTTAAATAGATTTTTCATTCTTTTCCAATTTAATTAAATTGATTAATTTAAAAAATAAATTTTATGAACTAGTATGATATAAAATGTGTAATGATTGTTTGATTATATGTTATTAATAAGCCATGATATTGTAACAAATCTTATTTATCTATTAAA
>APFE031054456.1:64893-104312 GCA_000404065.3 Pinus taeda
GGCTCAAGGCGTCTGCTACTTTATTTTCCTTCCCTTGCAAGTGTTTTATATCAAAGTCAAAGCCACTTAGAAAGTCCACCCACCTTGCTTGCCTAGCGTTTAAGGTAGGTTGGCTGAAATAATTGGTTAAGCTGTGATGGTCGGTATGCAGCAAAAATTTCTTGCCCATGAGATAATGCCGCCACATCTTCAGGGCATGTATCATAGCAACCAACTCTAAGTCATAAGCAGAATATTTATACTCATGTTCTTTTAGTTTTCGAGACTCGTAAGCAATTACCCTGCCTTCTTGCATCAAGACCCCTCCCAATCCTTCCTTACTAGCATCCGTACACACTACGTAATCCTTATTAGGATCCGCTATACTCAGAATAGGTGCTGTGGTGAGCAGATGCTTCAATTGCTCAAAACCTTTTTGGCAATTTGGGGTCCAATGAAACAGCTTCCCTTTCTTCTGTAGTGAGGTAATGGGGAATGTAACTTTAGAGAAACCTTCCACGAATCTCCTATAATACCCAGCTAACCCCATGAAATATCAGACATCTGCTACATCTTTTTGAACTGGCCATTCCATTATAGCTTTTATCTTTTCCGGATCCACCGCAATTCCATCCTTTGTGATTACGTGACCCAAATACTGAATCTCCTCTTTGAAGAAGTCACACTTACTAAATTTAGCATATAGTTGATGTTCCCGAAGGGTCTGTAATACTATTCGAAGGTGTTCATGATGTTCTTCAATAGTGCGTGAATAAATTAAGATATCATCAATAAATATCAGCATGAACTGATCCAAATAAGGATGGAAAATACCATTCATTAAACACATGAAGGTTGTCGGGGCGTTGGTGAGCCCAAACGGCAACACCACAAATTCATAGTGCCCATACCTGGTTCTAAAGGCTGTTTTTGCGATGTCTTCATCTTTAATTCTGATTTGATGGTAGCCTGATCGTAAATAGATCTTAGATAACATTGTCGCGCCTTTCACTTGGTCGAACAATTCATCTATCCGGGGAAGAGGATACTTGTTTTTAATAGTCAACTTATTCAATTGTCTGTAATCAATACACATCCGGAGGGTGCCATTTTTTTTCTTGACAAATAATACTGGGGCCGCCCATGGAGACACGCTAGGACAGATGTAATTCTTCTCTAATAATTCTTGCAACTGCATTTTTAATTCTATCAACTCAGGTACACTCATTCTGTAGGGTGCTCGTGACACTAGTGCAGCCCCTGGTACCAACTCTATAGTAAAATCTATGTTTCTTCGCGGTGGCAGCCCTGGAATTTCCTCTGGAAACACATCTGTAAATTCTTGTATTACAGGAATATTATTCAAAGCTGCTGACTTATCTTTAGAATTCGCATAACCCACTTGGATGGCATATACTTGACAGCCTTTCCATACACATTTTACCAATTGATTTGCAGTTATCGGCCGAACCTGCACCGGTCGCTTAATTCCCTGCATTTCTTTGTTGTTTCCTTGTTGATCTCTGTAATAAATAATTTCGGATTTGCAGTCAACTAATGACCAATGTTTCTCTAGCCAGTCCATACCAATTAGAATGTCATAGGAACCCAGAGGGAGTATGTTCAGGTCAGCTATTATTGGCTGGTCTACTATAGTAAAAGAGCAATCATTGATCTTGGCTGTTACCCGTCGCTTGGCTCCAGTAGCTAATTGCACTAACCATGGGTTTTTAAATTTAATAGATTGTAAATTACAACGTTCCACTACTTTTGGTTTCACATAACTTAGCGTGGCCCCAGGGTCAATCAAAACAAATATGGTAAGGTTTCAAATTTTACCTTCAAACTCGACCATGGTTGGCTGGTATTCCGCCTGTCGATCCTCTAAAGCTGCATTTATTTGGGGTACGCTTCGACCCACTTCGCCAATGGTTGAGGCTTCATGAATTTGGGATAACTGTTTAGTCCCCTTTCGCTGTGGGCAATTTTTAATGTAGTGAGGTCCCCCACAACCCCAGCACTGCACAGGGGGTCTTGATGTCCCTTCACTATCCAGTCTGATTTGTTGTTCACTAGCCTTGGACTCGTTTGCAGATCTGAACTTGGTTGTAGTTCTAGCTGCAAATCTGCTATTTGTTCCTTTGCCAATTTCTTTATTCCCATTATTGCGATTCCCTTTGTTGTTTCCAACTGTCTTAAAACTTTTCTTCTCATTCCATTTTCTGCTAGCAGTTTCCCCTTTCTGTTTACCTTGCTGATAGCAGATTCTAGCCTTGCGGATTACGTCATACATTGATTTTGGATTATCAAATTCAATCATTTCCCGCATATACGGGGGTAAACTTCTAACGAATCGCTGCACTTTCGCTTTTTCCTCCCTTATATATGGTACGTAGCGGAGTAGGGAAGTAAAACAGGTGATGAATTCATCCATAGTCTGCTGTCCCAATCGCAGATCATGGAATTCTATGGCTTTTTCATCATAAAAGCATTCGGTTAGATACCTCTCCTTAAAGAACCTTTGAAAGTTGTCCCATGTTATGTTTTTCTCAGTAACCCCTTTTACGATCTTCACCTCCTCCCACCATAAGGTAGCTTTTCCTTGCAATTGAAAGATGGCCAGTCGTGCTTTAAGATTGTGATCGTATTCATAAAGTTGAAAATACTTATTCATATTGATTAACCATGCTTCAGCTGCTTCCTCTTGTTCTCCGTCAAAATGTGGTGGCTTAATCTTACGGAATTCCCCTTGTAATTCTACCCTTTGTCTTTTCGAAGTTTGCTGTTCAAATGCATTATCGGAGCGTTCTTCCTACTCCTCCGATCCCTCGGGGGCATGTGATGGTTCTGCTCCTCCAACATTCTTTGGTGTTCCGCACTCAGATTAGCTGGTAGTTGATTTTGTCTGTCGGACAAACTTTTCAAAATTCTTTCTTATTCCATTGTCAATCGGGCATTATCCTCTCATAGTCGAGCCATCTCATTCTTCAGCTCCTGCACTGTCTCCAGAATTGCTTGATTTGTGATTCTTGCTTCTTCTCCCAGTTGTACCCACAATTCTGGGTTATTTTCTGCACTGGTTACGCCCTGTCCCAACCCAGGTCGTCGCGGTGTATTCTCTGCCCTCCTCATATCCTTTATTCTCAGAATCTGATCCTGTGTAAGAAAACATTCAAGAGTAATAAAGAAAATGAATATTTGTTAATTCCTTATTGTCTTACCCAGAGGCCACAGTGCTGTATCTGGGCTCCGATACCATATGTCATATACCTCCTTAAGTTAACATTACACAATAAAAAAAAAATTTACTTTACCTACACATCTACATAATCTTGTCATCATGGTAATTTACTTAGGTGATAACGGATATGATTATTAATGTGATAATCCTGCATATCTATCCATTGGCGGATAACAGGAGGTTGATTGTCCTTGGTTACTTTATATAATACATATGTTGAGGTGTTCTGCTTGCGACACCTGGCGCCTCGGTCCACGCCGTTGATCCACATCATTGATCTTCTGGGCTTTGGTAGCTGAAGGCATTAATGTTACAGCCCCGCCATACCACCCCTCGGGATTCCCACAGTAATCATCGGCTAGGATCACTTCCAGCAATCAAGCGGTGGATGCTTGAGGTGCCTTGGCGGTGAACTACATAGGGTTTCCTTTACTCGGTTTCGGTCATTTGCATTGTTGTTCCGGCTCCGCAGAGCAGCCCTTGCTCCAGCTTCGCTGCCACACCAGTGTTGCCATTAGCGTAGGCGCTCCTGGTGCAACTCCTCCATGTCCTTGAGGGTTTTCCAGAGACTGCTTGGTTGACGATGAGACCCTCACTGTCTCTCGCCCTGAACCCATCTGCAACCAGGTGATGCGTAACTCCTTCAATCTCATTACTATGTTAAGTCATTTTCTTTTTACATGGTATTTCGTGAATATGCTAACTACCCCATTTGATATTGGTTGGAGCAGGGTAGTAGACCGATGAGGCCACGATGTCGAAGATGAATCAGGGATTCAACCATCACTACCCTAATCTGGTAAGTGTTCTACCACTGAGGTTTTTGCTGATTGTTTTAATCTTGGGTTCCGACTTATTAGTGTTCATCTTTATCAGGGTCTTGTCGATTCTACCCTAGCCTGGCACAATGGCTTCACCTCAACAGAACTTCCCTTTTTGTTCAGTGTTTATCATTATTCTGGGGTTTAAGCCCAGGTCACCGAATGTATAGATTGTTCATAGGTTTATATTCGGCTATGGCCTTTTCTTGCAACCGCCGAAAGCTCAGACCTATGGGGTCGAGTTCTAACTCGTTTACCTCTATTCCATATTGTAATTTATTCGGATTCTCAGTATAATGTACTGTAATGATTCGGTATTATGGGCTGCAGCTAATGCATCAAGTTTACTGCGTTTATCCCCAAATTGTCGAACAGGTCTTCAATTATTATTGTTCTTATTGTATTGCTGGTATTTGATATGTTTATGTCCTATTCGCTCACGGTGTCACTCCATACGAGCCACCAAATCTTTTCATATTACCCACTTGTTATTTATTTTGTTTTAATGAAATGTTTCTGAGGGTTTTGGCTAACGACCCTGCTCTCCCAAGGTTTGTCGCCTCTATGGGGTTAATTGATATGTACATATATAAATGAACTGATAATGATGAGACTATATGTTATTTTTTAATAAATGTGTGATGGACTTTCGTTCATGATTTTGTTTATGCATATGCGTGGATTTAAGAGAGAGCCGGTTATGGCCTGGTAATAAATTCCACTTCTTCGTGGTTACCACTGTCCTCATTACTAGCTGTTGAATGCTCAGGTCGAGTTCTTCAATATTTGTTTCTTGCTTTGTTGTTTAATAATTTATCCGCCGAGCAGATGGTACGACCCTCAGGCTAAATTACTCCCTATCTTGGCACCATACTGAGCGCCATGCTACCAGGCAGTACTCACCTGGGTGAGCGGCTAGCCACATAATTTTACAATTATGATATTCGGCGATTGTCCAAAGTATTTACATTGTGAATTTATTACGGTGCTCAGTTTCTTGCAACATTTATCGAAACTAATTCTTGAGAGGGTTTGTATTGTTATCGACCTGGAAATACATATTTTATTCTACACTGTACTGTTCCCTATGACTGCTACATACTGTAACGTACTTTGTATTGATTCGTTCACTTCTTTCAATACTGGTTTAGTTATTGGATATAATACAAGTCTCTGGTCATGGAATTCTTGTCTGGTGCAAATAGTTATTTCCAGTATGGTTTACATAGCGTAGATATGTATGTCTCTATATACCTATTTTCATACCTGGTTAATGGTGATGGGAACCATTCGGTTCTAGTCCTGCACTTTATAATTACTGCCTTTTCATTTAAAACAGTTTGACTTGCTAGAGAGTAATGTACATGATAATGTTTAAATTATCATTCCCTGTTTTTCTTTCTTTACCCTATATATGTTTATAAATATAGCAGAGTCGTTTTTCGTTTCTAGTATTGTTTTCTGTAATACCTAGATCCTGATTTACAGCCTAAAAGCAATACTTACAGTAATTATAATCAAATTCTTAGGAATACAGGGTAATAGCTAATCTTCCAGATTAATGGAAACTGCAGATACTTACCTGTGTATCCCAGTCTTCTATCTTCTGCACTTCTACAACACGCAGAAGGTGATTGAATGCATGATGTCCTCCTAGCCATGAGACCAGTTGTCTGAACTGCGTCTCTCCCCCAAGCTTTGCCGGCCACAGCCTCAGCAATAGGAAGCACAAATGTGCCTGTGCTATCTGGTCCTCACTAGACGTAGCACCCTTCTCTCTTGCTCAGTGCCCTCTTCTTTCTTTTTCCCGTCTGTTCCTCTAACAACCCAGGTCTCTTCCTCTTTTCCCTTTTTCCATGGAAAAGAGAAGACAGTTAGGGTTTCCCCTAGTATGCTGGCAACTGTTTTTCTTTTTATTTTCAAGCAAGAAGAGAGAATAACTTTTCATATGAAATTACTGTGTACAAATAATTATGCAATTCATATTACTCAATTTTAACAAATAATATTTCCATCAATTTAAGAAAATAATAATCTTTGTTTTATGTTCAACCACAAGGGTAAATAAGTAATTTATTTATGTAAAATGTTTGGTCATTACACTTTTATACATTGTATTTTCCATTTAGTAACCATATAATTTTTTCATTCATGATTAACCTCTTCTAGCCAAATAAAAATAGAGTCAGTAATAGAATATCAAATTAAGGCTTATTTCATTTGAGAAAGAGCCTATGTTATTCTATTTCTCTTCACTTTTTAATTATTATTTCAAATTCTAATTCTTTTAAATTTTCTACCTATTTATATTGTTTTTCTAGTGATAATTGTTTCTCAAAAAAAAATCCAAGTTATCAAGGTTTCTTTTAAATTTAAAGTTCCAAGTTCCTCTTAATGTTGTAATTTTTTTATTACGTAAAATTTTTTCACATTCTTTTTTACATATAAATTATACTAAATCGTTTTCTTTTCATGGTTTAGTTTCAAAATTCAGAGATCCTCCTTCTTGCATCAATAATCTTTAAATTCATAAATTCTTTATTATGATGCATCACATTAAATCATAAATATCTTAACAAAATTAAGTGTTTCTAGTATTGGTGCAGAAGATGTGCCAAGAAAGAACCTTGTCTCTACCAACCAAGTGCACATACAAATTGGTGTGGGAGTTAACAAAATTTAAATACTAGCAAATACAGTGAGGTATTGAAAGTCACTTGAAAGAAGATAAAAAAAAAAAAAAAAAAATTTCTTATTTCTTATTTTTATACACATTAATTGTACTCTTACAATCTAGGTACATTCCCACTCAGTGCTATGATAGTGGATACTCATTGTATGTTCTACCGTAAAACATAATTAAATGTTTGTCTTCTCTTTGTTTACCTGTTCCTTTCTACCTTCATGTAATATTTTTATCTATATTTCTCCTGGTATTATGAGATTCTCTAAATATATATCCAAACCTATTATACCACAACAAAAAACCATTCAAAACATGTTTTTTTTAAAGAAAATGTGGCCTTCTGTGTATTACAATTCATAGTCAAAAGACACGTTTTATTATTTTTCATCTTCATCCTACCCATAAACATCTTAATAAACATTCTTTCTTAATCATATATAAAACAATCATTTCACTAACAAAAAATTACATTATATGATTTATAATACGTTTACTAAAAAAAAATTATTTTACATTATATGATTTATAATTACAACACTAATGATATTTTATTTCAAACTTGTGGCATTTTTTAACCTTATTAGTCCCTGCGGTTACATTATACGATTTATAATTACAACACTGATGAGATTTTATTTCAACTTGTGGCATTTCCTAACCTTATTAGTCCCTGCCTTCGGCAGTGCAGGGACTATTGTGTTCAATGAGCATTTTCCCAGCATTAAATTGTTTTAACTAATCAGTACATTGACTTTTTATCCAAATGATTCACCAAAAATATTTCACCAAACAAATTTTTATGTAAAGTTTCTATTTAGACCTTTTATTGCAGGGAAGTAATATGATTTTAGATAAACTTACGACAATCTTTTCAAATTTCAGTCAAATGCTAGGTTGTAATTAACGTTACTTAGGAAACATTTTATGTTTATGTTTTTCTTCTCCAGTGTAATAGATATCGAAAGCCAGTAAGCTAGTATAATACATATTGAATTATTCGACATTACCACACCAATGCACATCACCACTCCATTGAATTATTTGGCATTACCACACCAAAATATGTAACCACTCCAATGCATGTTATGGCAAGCTTCATGTCACTTTCTAAGGGATTAGGGATTAATCACCATTCTAAAAGATACTTGTACACAAAGCTAATTTTAATAGTCATTTGAGGCAAGCAATGTAACTCTCGTTGAAGATTAATCCAGAGATCCATAGCCACAAGCCTGAACATTAATTCGGCTGAGTTCCCGGCGAGTCAAACCTCCCCTTCACTTACTATTAGCGAGGATAAGAAGTTTAGGTAACACCCGGTTGCGGAGAAATATCATGGGCAGTCAAGTTGGTAATCTGTCACAAATCTGCATTCCTCAAAGCATGGCCAGGTCGGCGTTGCCAATTAAGTTACCTTTCTATAATCCCAAATTTGAAGGTCATTCCATAGACGATACCTCTAATCTTGATAGCTTAGTAGTGGAGTGAGAAGGCCTCCTGCATCTATAAGGCTATACATCTCTGGTCGGTCAGACATCTCTGGTCGGGGTGAAGCATTCATGAAGCAAGAAGCATCAGACTAGTTTGATCCTTCCCCATGAGTTCAGTGACCATCAAAATGATCCTGAGCAGGCTCCTCTTCAGGAGCATCCATCGGTTCCCAAATAGAAGTCATCTTTTCATAGAATCCATTAAGCAAATATAGGGGTATAAGCTATTATCTTCTTTAAATCGCCTGTATGTATAAGTCAAAAATATCATTGAATTAGATTCTGTATTGGTCATTGATAACTATTGGGCTTAGATGATGACTCCTCTTTTCTAACTTCTCGTGTGGGAGGAGATTCAATACCTCTTCAGATAACTCCAGAACCAAAGCCCCTTTAAAAGCAAAGGACTAACCAAACTTTCTATTATGGTAATTTATGTTGGCTTTTTTTCCTCTGTTCTGCTAATTTCTACTGGCAATCTCTGTGTTGTTGTTTTGATGCTTTCACAATGGAACATATAGGAAAAATGCGGCCTCAATCATATCTACAGATCAAAGCTATAATTTAAATTTGCATAAAGGAATAGGCATTTTACCTATTCAGAAAAAATAAAGTTGTAATTTAAATTTGCAAAAAGGAATAAGAATTTAACCTCCATCATGATCTGATCTTTAAGCATTTCTAAATGTTGGTAATGCATCTCTCTATCATTATTTGCAAGGCTAGAATCTTCCCAGTAGGCATTATTTGTAGGGTTATTTGCAGGGCTAGACTCTTCCCAATTGGCATAATGATGTTGTAAGTTCACAATGATATATATAATGCTATATATGATATGAGGTTATTGTCCCTACAACGACTATCAAAATATGTGTATTCATGGAGTGTGTCATTTAAAAGATCTTTAATCCACATGCAACTGTAGGTCAAAAGAGGACTGGCTGGCTTTCTTTCTTGGCTCCTCTTTCTTCTTTTGTTAGCTTTAGGACATATGCATGCCTACTCTAGACAGATTACTATTGGCCACCATCTCACATATTATTTGCAGTGTTCCACAGACAGTCTTCTCTACCTCAAGCTTTCACATAAGTCACCATGCTTTCTGGCTCCACATGAGTAGGCACAGTCTTGCAACGCTTTTCACTAGGGTATTCATCCATTTTACAATCTATGCAACTCGTACGTCACTTGCAGACATGATCTCCGTGGTATGGACTTTTACTACAACATTTGTTTTTCCCTACCCTCGCACCATCCCTAAACCAGGAGTAAAGTGATGAACACAACCACAAGAAGCAGTGCGAAGTAGCTCTCAACTAGCCTAGCATCCAAGGTGGATCTAGTAAGTGAGGGACATCTTGGGAATTTTATAAATTAAACTAGATGCACGGGTATGGAACATCTCGCCTGAGACTGAGATGACAACTTGGGAATTTTATAAATCAGACTAGATGCATAGGTATGGAACATCTCGATGCCTGAGACTGAGACCACCAACCAACTGATATGACCCTGATTTACTCAATCCCATATCCTTCAACAAATAAAGGTACTCACTCCCAAATGGTAAAGTATTAAAGATAAATTTGGGACAGATCTAAACATCAAAAGTAAACCACGTCTAGTGTGCCAAAATCCAAGACCTTACATGTGACCCAAACTCTGGAATGGAAATAGAAATTCTAGAAATTTCTAGCGCTCCTGACCTACCGGTACCTCAAGAGGATGCTTATCTTAGAATGCTCGTGTCTTCATATATGCACTCTTTTAGAGATAGCAAATATGTAGTTACCGGTTTTAGTTTACCTAGAACAACCATCATAAGTAGGAGGAAGCCAATTTCAACTGACATTCTAACATTACCCATTCGCATGCATGCTCACCATTCCCTATTAACACATTGTCGTACAGTGAGTTTGCATTACTATTCAATATGCATTCTCGTTTTCTACTCAACAAGCAACAGCCAACCACAGTATTATGTATGCTTTCAAGAACCAATCTCTCAGCATCGTTGTCTAGCTCCCAAGTAGTTTGAGGTAGCCTCATAAGGACCAAAATGTTTCAGTTGCATCTTGACTTGACCAATGCCCCAATTCTAGAGCATTGCAACTATCCTATCAAGAATGCACATGGGTTTTGTAAATAACTCTCCCATGTTGAATAAATTGTCCATATCTCACACTTCAATGCCATTCTCCACTTCACTTTGAAATGAAACCCCTCATGCACGCCTAAAACATGAAACTTACTCACCAACCAACAACCCTAGTTTCACATCACCGCCTAGCGAGATTGAGGGTTCAACGGAGAAAGCCAGGTTCTAGCGAGGTGTGGTCTCCTTCCTGGTCTATTGCTTGTCATCTTTCATCTGTGAGTTGTCTGCAATTGTGGTTAAGCTTATACTCCTAATTTTGCATGGCCAAAATGTAGTGAGAGGAAATCTCTATCACTAAAATACTGCTTGAGAACCTCTAAAAATCAGGGAAAAAACCAAATCAATATGCAAATTGTGTGGCAATTTGATTTTGTCATGGGAATTAAAGCTGAATGCCACGTACAAATGCGAGGTCTGGGAATATGCAAATGGTTTGATAGTTTGATTCGATCATGGGAATTAGAGTCGATTGCCACTTACAAATAATGCGATGTCTGGGAATATGCAAATGGTTTGACAGTTTGATTCGATCATGGGAATTAGAGTCAATTGCCACTTACAAATGCGAGCTCTTGAGGATGTCGCCAGGTTTTTGGTAGAACAACATGTAAAAATTACATGGAAAATGGAAAATAGTGAATGGCGGTGCCAACACATGTCACAACTTCCATTCAAATGTCATTTACATTTGCCTTTTTAAAATTATATTATCATGCATGTTGAAATGTGGTTTTGATTGAGGAGTCTATAGGAGTTAATTGGTGCGCCAATAAAATATTGTAATTCTTTGTGTAATTGCAGTTCTTGTTCAGCCGAAAAATTACATTAAACTCAGCGAAACCTCCGTTTCCAGTGCCTTTAACTCCTACCCCATGGACTAGGATCAATGCTTGAATCAATTTCATCAGCTAGTGTTTCTCCCAAAATCATTTTTAAATATATCGTTCGTTATTCAAATGAGATCTCGTAAATTAAAACTCTCGGCAGGGACTCCCAGCTACTTGCCGTCCTTATTTGGTGAAATTTTTAATGATTCCTTTTAACATAATTTTTAGAATATCATTTGACCGCAACTTGACTTTATGCCTTATTGAATCATCGTCATTAGGAGTATTGTTGAAATTATAATCCCATCTGCGCACGGGTGAATAGTGCAGCAGCAGCGAGCGACCTCAGCGATGAGCAATTTGCCGATATCGCATCGGTGAAAAGGCAGTGGGCAGATTTAAAGTTTTTTGTTGTTTGCGATATGCGATCACCGATATCGCATCGGCGTATCGCTATCGGGGTTTCAAGTGGTGCATTACCTTTTCATAAGTGAGCAGTCGCCGATTACTCGGACCCGACGATGGTATTAATTCCCTTTGATAGATTATCGGGTCCACAAATATTTCGCAATCGGGGAAACCAAGTGGGCAGCCTTTTTCCATGCGATAAGTTGTGACCCGATATCCTGGACTCGATTGGTATTCAACATTTTGCTTAATATTATTTCGGGTCCGCCAGTGGGTTGTTTCATGTTTTTATGAATTTCAGGCATATATTATAATATATATATCGGAGGTATCGGGCCATGTAGTGATCGGGATTTCGCAATTGGGGGAAACCATGGATGCACATATGTGTGCCATGCAATAAAGCTCGGACCCGATAGACTTCCAAAGCATATTGTATAATGGTTGAAGTAAAGGCCTGGAAAATAATTTTGACGTGAAGTGAAAGTTTTCCTACCGCCGTTTATCTTAGTAAAACAGTAAATGCAATTTACTGTGGTTGGTAAGTTTTTGATGAAGTTTTAATTTTGCCTGAGCGGGAGTATGGGCACCAGTAAAAGCCAGTAAGACCATTTTTAATTTTTACTGTCTTTCTTTTACTACAGTATGGCGATGTAAGTAGTTTCTCCAGTAGTCATATATGAATGTAATTTTTTTAGGTAAACCTGTGTAATGAAAGGGAAGGCATAGTGCGTGCTCGCAATGTTCTGAATATGCATTTTTGGAGTTACGCAGCAGTGTGTGTAAAATATATATATGTAATTTCTGCACAGCAGTGCATTGTAATTTTTTTTTGGTGAATCCCTCTGTGAGAGAGGAAGAAAATAATGTGTAACAACAATCTTTATTAATGGATAGAAATCCTTGGCGTGTGTAAAGACTATGTTCGCTGGTCAGAATTTTTATGTTTCCGCTGTGATTAAAATTCCTGTGGAGTGAAAACAGAGCATTGTCTCTGTGTATGAATTTTTATTGTTTTTGGGATTTTACCAGAAAAATCCCCAACAATTATGATTCTTCAGAATTCTTGAAAATATTACAGTATTTTGCAGCCTACGTGGTAAGTTTAACTTTCTTTTTCCTACATTCATGTGTATAATTAAATAGTATAAAATAGCAGTGAAAACACTTAATTTTAAAATTTGTTTTTTTATTGATTTATGAAGATTTTGATTTCACTTTTTGCTCGCTAATTTTTTTGGAGATTTGAAATTATTCCAATTCTAATAAGTTCCTCATTATTATTTATAAAATTATTTATATAAGAAATTTTAGCAAAATGGTTAAATAGTTTTAATAAATTAAAAAAATTAGATTAGTGCCTAAGTAACTCTGGCCCCACCAATTTTCTAGTAGTTTGAGATTATTCCAATTTTAATAAGTTCATACATTATATATAAGCAAATTTTATTTAGCAAAATGGTCCATTTTACAATAAAATGTGTAATTTTTTTTGCAAGTTAAAGTTCACCCATAACCTTTTTATACATAGTTAACTAATATAAATGAGTATATTGATAAGACATTCTTGGTATTGCAATAGTTTTTCTTAGTATATTTATCATTTCTTGTGCTAGTTAAAATTCTTCAATAACTCCAAAAATAATGTTATATAATTCTTAACAACCGTTAAACAAATTTTATTTAGTAAAATGGTTAATTTTACAATAAAATAGATAATTATTTTTTGCAAGTTAAAATTTACCCATAACTTTTTTTATAATTAGTTACTTTTTTATACATAGTTAAATAATATAAATCTTTATATTCATAAGACATTCTTAGTATTGCAACAGTTTTCCTTATTATATTTATCAGTTCTTTAACTAGTTAAAATTCTTCAGTAACTCTAAGTAACTCTAACTATCTGATGTAATTCTGAAAAAACAGCTATCCCATATAATTAACACTAATACTTCGGCAATTAGTCTATACCACCCTGCAACAACCATCCGATATAATTAACACTAATGCTTCGGCAATTAGTCCATCCCACCCTGCAAATTGTTGTTATCTGTAATTTCTGTGCTTATCGTCTTTCACGTCTTGCTCATTTGCACCCCAGAGGATGAGCTCCCCGTGCTTGCGGAGCTAAATTGTTCATTCCTCGAAAGTCATGTCTTTTGTTCATATGGTTGGCCAATCGCTTGCTAAATTACCAAGGAATCCGTGAGATCTTTGTTGGTACCATTTTTTTAAATATGGTGTGTACCATCGTTCGAATAGCTAAAGATGCAAAACAAGAAATGTACCTGATTTCATTACCGTTCGAGAAAAACAGTACGGTGCAAATCAATGTTGGAGTGCGATGAATGCCTGCATAGTTAACTGTATGCAATGGCTTTGGTCCAGGAGTGAACGTTCAATTTATA
The DNA here is from genome assembly GCA_000404065.3 of Pinus taeda. Taxonomy (NCBI): domain Eukaryota; kingdom Viridiplantae; phylum Streptophyta; class Pinopsida; order Pinales; family Pinaceae; genus Pinus; species Pinus taeda. Next base: position 78,915 of record APFE031054456.1, read on the forward strand.
ATGAAGACTACAGCAACAATAAATCTTATGTTATTTGGTTTTAATTGAGTGGGGATCATATATATCTTATGTTATTTGGCTTTAATTGAGTGAGGATCATATATGTTTATTGTTAGTTTTGCCAAAGCCAAAATTTGGCTTTAATTGAGTGAGGATCATATATGTTTACTGTTAGTTTTGCCAAAGCCAAAATCAAATGGTGGGTATATACAGCGGCTGCTCAATACAGCCCGATACCATAAGATTTATTTGTTGCCAAAGAAGACACTGCAATGAGCAGTTATTGTTTCACAATTAGCCATAAAAGATTGGTTTTGAAGTCATCACCCATATGTCATTAGTATTAAATATCAGTGGTGTAATAAAATATAAGTAAAATAAATGCCAGTTTTATTAGCCATTCTAATTTCTAAAATTTTTATGTGTAAAATTGAATTATTAACTATTCTAATTTCTAAAATTTTGATGTTTAAAATTGATTTGCAATAATCTCACTCGTATCCTTACATTAACCTCACTCGTATCCTTACATTAACCTCATAGAGGTCATTAGAGATTTACCATTGCTGAATAATATGTAAAATCTATTTTCAATAATCCCACCGTTGTGAGTCCCCGTGTGAGTCTTCTTCGTGCATCAACCTAATATTGACTTAATAGTGGATGTTGGCGATTGCTAATTTTGGTTTTCCTCATGTGGTTTTTATTTCTATCTATGCAGTGTTCGAGTGGTGGGGCAGGCAAGAGGAGTTTTCGCACATCTTCCTAGTCATCATGTTATGGTGTGCCTGGAAATGGAGGAACTACAAGATATTCAAAGACTCAAAGATCTCTTACAAGTCTATCCTGCATAATATCTCTGCTCTCTCCTAGTCATCATGTTATGGTGTGCCTGGAAATGGAGGAACTACAAAATATTCAAAGACTCAAAGATCCCTTACAAGTCTATCCTTCATAATATCTCTGCTCTCTATGATTCGGTCCCAAGAAAGATGCCTAAATTAGTTTTTGGAATGTCTTATGGACCTTGTGTTTATTCTGCCTGAGCTTTTTCAGGCTCATTTTCAGCCTTCAACATGTTTCCAACTTTGCTATTTTGTGCATTATGCCTTGAATTTGTAATTGGATCCTCACAGTCATTTTGTTATATGGTCTTATGTGTCTGGTGTTCTCTTGCATATCTCTAAATTAGCATATCTATAAATTTATGTCTGTTGAGATCGTCTTTCTTTTGAGGCCTCACACGCTGCTACTTTTTATACCTTATTTACCTTATCAAACTTCTTATATTATCTTACTATAATTTATATAACTTTATCAAGCTTCTTCTTATATTGTCTTATTTATATGGAATACTTTCTCATTCTTATACTTTATAGTATCACTTTAGTGTAGTTTCTAATTTGATAAAGTTAATTTGTCTCGCAAAATGACTTACAGTATCGCTTTAGTATACTTTCTAATCTGATAAAGTTTATTTGTTTCGCAAAATGACTTGTGTGTATGAGCACGCTCACGCTCCTCAATGACATGACATCATTTATGGTATGCGGTGGCCTATTCAAAAAGTTTGAGCATTCACTCTAAAATAGAATGCTTTAAAGAAATTTCTATAGTTTGTCAAATTAAAATTAAAAAGTGAGTGAGTCGACAGGGTATAATTATAAGATTTTGGCATGGGCTATGATTATTTTGTGTCGTGAGGCTCGTTAGGTTTATGAGCAAGGGCCGTAGCTGCTGAAATAATAAAAACTTTTTGCGTCGCGCATATTCTTTTGGCATGGCTATGATTATTTTCTATCGTGATACTCGTTAGGTTTATGCGCAGGGGCCGTGGCCGTACATAATGACATGAAAAAAACTAAACTTTTAATGGAGTATAAGGTAAACAATCTCTGAGAACACATCTATATAAGAATAATTTCATAAATTTCCGAATATAAGTTTGCTTTATTTTAATTGATTTTCTTATTTGGATTTGATTTTTTTTGCTTTATTCTATTTAAGGTTTTTTATTATTATGATTTTCTTATTACATCTGTTTAATTTAAAAAAAAATAATTGGAAAAGAATTAAATTGGTAATTTTAATTATTTGTTAAATTGGTTTTTACTAATTTTTTCACATTACATAAAAGAATTAATATTCAAATTAAAATAAGTTAAATTAATTAATTTCTTATAATTTTGTTACCTAGATATATTTTTTTTTCAATTTATTTTAATGTTATTAAAAAATATTTGTATTGTCTAATTATATTTTTTTAAATTTAAAAATAACTTGTTCCAATTTATGAGAATGTGTCCTTCTATATAAGAGTTAGAGAACACCATGTTTGTTCACAAAGGCAAAATAGTATGGTTTAAATAATTAATCTCTAAAGTCAACAAAGAATATAAAAAATGACATTACTAATTAAATTATGCATAAATATATTTAATTTAATAACATACACTAAATGTATAACTTAAATTAGGTTATAAATTATTTTATAAGAATTTAATAAATGTATATAAGATTTAATAAAAATTAATATTGTTAAAATGTATTATTATTTTTTTTTTCTAAATTTATATATATATATATATAAATATAATAGAATGAGGTGGTTTAAATGGTTTAAAGAGTGGGTGTTTCCCTTGTAAGGAGTTACAAGTTCAAAAGTAGAGAGGGTAGAGTGTGTATGCCTTAGTTGACTTTAGCAATCAAATCACAAGGGGGTCTCACACACCAATTTGTTGTCTCCCTTGGTGGTGAATTTAAAATGGCATAAATAAATAAATATGTAAATAATAGAAAAATATTAAAAGTTGTGTTATGGTTAGATTGCGATGTTTTATTGTTTAAAACTAAATTTTGACTATATATGTAGATTCAATACAGTGAAAACTCCTTCAGATTGCAGAGAGTGCACAATGCAAACTTGTGATTTCAACAAATCCTCTTTGTTGGCCACCCAACAAACTCCCTTTACATTTTTCAACTAAAATGGGATCTCCTTTTATATTCTTCTTTATTTTATATTGATCTGGAGTGACGATAAAAATTCTAAGCCAAAAATTTAATGCTAGACTTTGACATGGCTTTCTTTATATTTGTTATCTTGTTTGGGTGATCTGGAGTGGCGGTAAAGATTCCAATGCAAAAATTTTATACTAGACTTTAACATGGCTTTCTTTCTAGTGGCATATGGTTTGATAATGATCTCCAAAAAACTGAAAGGCAAATACCAAATATTAATGATAACTGATTGATGATTGTTTTAATACATATATAATGCTTCTTCATCTCTATGGAGTTATACATATCATATCTCTTTTGAGCAACCCCATAATGTCGCAGATCTATTGAATCAAGTCTACATTTAAACATTATCATTGATTGTGTTCTTACATATTTCCCACCTTGGCTATGGATTGAAGTGGTACTCAAATTCATGGTGTTTTCTGTACTATATAGTTTGAAGTTGTACTCAAATTCATGGTATTTTTTTGTACTATATAGTTCATGCATTTTGACTACTTTTCTTTTCCAGATCTTGTTCATACTCCATAAGGTATTAAATATTTTGGTCTCATGACTATATAACATCAGTTACATTATTAGACCTGGCGACTTATATTTAATTAACATTATTAAACCTCGTGACCTATATTTTGATTTTTGTTATAGTTTAGACAGATCAAATTAAACACTATGTGTGATCAAACTATGGTAAGGAAAATCTTCATACATGGCACGATGAGTTAATAGTTGAAAGAAATGGCTACATATGAGGGGATTTGGAGTGATTAAAGTATGTGCTTTCGTGATGAAATGGCTTACTTAATATCCTAGTTGGAAAACACAGGCCTCAACGCCGAGTTTACCGTTAATAATTGACATGTCTTGAACTTTATGTTTACATTACTACTCTGAAGTGTTATTATTACCACTCGATACAGTCAATACTCCGTGCCAGTTGGTCATTTCATATCGTAGGGTTGCATTTTAACATTGCTTCCATTCTAATTTAAAGTATTTTCCTTGCATGTTGTTGTGTATTGGTTAGGGTTTGAAACCCCTTTCTAACTCGTTTTACTTCGCAGATGGAGCCACAACTAAGTGTTATCAAATATCCAGTCACGGCTCTTGTGCTTCAAACAAAATTGATTAGGGGTGAGATTGTAGATTCTTATGAGAAATACCTCTTTCTATATTGTGAAGATGGTTGGTTAGATTTCATTCAAAGTTTCCAAGGTTACAATGACGAAATGGTTAAGGCTTTCACCTCCACTTTCAATGGCAAAAAATTCATTGTTGGTGATGTCTAGATACAAGTGGACATGGGCTTAATTTCCAAAGCAACTCATCTCTCCACAAATGGTGCGAATTGCTCGAAAAGATGTCTAGTGCATAACGTTCCTTAGCAAGGGTTTCTAGCTTCAAATAACTACTCATATAATTTAAAAGGTATGCGAATTAGCTTCCGTGAAAACAAATGGAAAGCCTTGTTATATGTTGTTAGCCACTCTATAACTTGTGAAGATAGATATGATTTTGTCTTTATGTACCATATATGCTTGTTGATGGTATTTCTTGATTTCAAGTTTAATATCTTAATTTATTTACATAAGAGCCTTTCCAAAATGGTTAATGCTTACCAAGGTAAGTGCAAGAATTTTGAAAGGCTTCTATTTCATCACATGTAAATTTGTATTTTGGTAAGATGACATTTGTTTAAATATGGGTAATCTTGGGACTCATTCTTTCTTTGAAATTTTTTTGACAAACCCCATATTTGACCAAAAATATTTCCCAACCAGCTAGTCTAGTGCTATTTAACTCTAGTGATATTGATAAGTTTGGCGCCATTTTTAACCAACTAATCTAGTACTATTTAACTCTATTGATATTGATAATTTAGGCCTTGATGGGCTATGCCATTTTGATGGTTTAGAATTATCTAATGATGCTTGGGTTAAAACCCATGATTCAACACAGATTTGTGTAACATAAAGTATGATAAGGAAATTAGGTATTCACTGCATTGAACTAGAAGCCGAATACGGGGATAATGTCAAGCCAAATTTCTCGAACTATAATCTCCATTCTGAACTTGTAGAAGAAAAATAAAATAGTTAGCCAAACCCAGACCTTGAATCCCAAGAGAAAAGTAAACAATTACCTTGAAAAATATCTAAAACAGGGTGCAATAGTGGTAAAAAATGTCCATGTTAAAAAGGCCTATGTTGATCTTGAATCTCTTTTCAAGCCTCTACTAAAGAATAATAAACCTTAACTCCAAAATTATAGATCACAATGTTCATACTTAGGGTGGTGGTATAAGTTTGATGAATGGCAAATAGAAGGTTGATGTTGATAAATCTACATAAAACTTGTACTCAAAGCAACAATATTTAGTTATCGTATTGGTTCCTCACCTTGAACACATAATTAATCAACTTATATAGAAAAATAATCAATTAAGGATGCTTAATCAACTTAAGAATAATTGAAATGATTATAAGTCTTCAAGGTGAGAAACAAAAGCACAATCACTAGACACTCATATAATTATTTAATCTACTAGTCCCAAAGTTTTAATTTTTCCAAATTCACAGGATCAACCATCTACTAATTAAATATTATGTTAATTGTTTAGTTCTAAATCCAAGGATTTTGAAAGTTTTATTTGTGAATATTAGCATTGGTTACCATAATGGATAAATCTCAACAATTCCAAATGTTTAGTAAAGATTATCTTAATTGTTTACTTCTAGATCCAAGGATTTGGAAGGTTTTCCATGTGAATATTAGCATTGGTTACCTCTAGGATAATTGGAATGGATACATCTCAACGACTTCCAAATGTTTTGGGATAGGTTGTCAATTTTTTTCTAATTTTTTAGAACATAATCTTGATATCGCCCAGAAGACCAAGTAGCTCAGATAGGTTGTAATCAATATTCTTTCCGAACAGATTGTTATGTTTTTGTATTTGGAGGTTGAAAAATATATATAGAGCCCTCATTTTTTGAGGAGGGGTTGTTATGTTTTTGAAATTCTGTTTTTGTATTTGGAGGTTAATAAATATATATATAACCCTCAATTTTTGAGAAGGGGAGGAAAAGATGATGGAAGCTTTCGGGTGATTGTGGAAATTACTAAACTCCAATATTGGTAAGTGTTTTGGTTTAAACTATTCTAAATAATTATGTTTTATATATTATATTTTAATTTCTATGGTTTTTATTGTTTAATTTTTCTAAATTTTTTTGAACAAATTATTTTTAGAAAATTGTGAAGAACAATATTTGTTTCCCATAACTGTGATCTATTATAAATAGCAAGCTAATTACATTTTTTCATATATATATGGTGAGCTAATTGCATATTCTTTAGTTACATTATTAGTTTTTTCATATATATATAATATATATATGGATTTGATCATATTAAACCTTTCCAGACCTATGTTTTAAAAGATAATTTTGATCAATACATTGCTGAAATTTAGGTTTCTATCAATGATTTCAAGGGATTTAGATTGTTTGAGTATGTCCCTTGCATGCGAGTTGAAATCATACTCACCTTATAACAATTTATGTGTTATTATAGTCTTTCATCATTTGCATGCTGAACTATTTTTGGGTTTAAGTGTTGAAATCATACTCACCTTATAACAATTTATGTGTTATTATAGTCTTTCATCATTTGCATGCTGAACTATTTTTGGGTTTAAGTGCTAAAAAGTTATTGATTTATAGAAATTGTTACCATTATTAAATATTACCTCAGTGTAGCCTTAGCATTTGTAATAATTTTTCATTCCTAATACAAAAGTGATTATAGGTTATATTAAGTTCGTTTAATGAGGTTGTATTGTTGTAATTTTTTTGTTTAATTGTATTTAAAATTCAAAATTAGTTATGTAATTTGATTTAGGAATACATCATAATGAAAATATAACTTTTTCTTTATAATTACGACCAACTACACAAGTTTTTAATTCGTTTCTTTAGTTTTTAATTCGTTTCTTTTTTTACTATATTTCTTGTATAATTTCTATATCATCTATTGTATATGAACAACTAATTACTAATTTTATTATTGTGTCATTTTTAATTATTTATGGAACTTGTAGATTAAGGGTATTAACATAAAATAATAGTTTAGCATTCCTGTACATATAACAATACATAATTTTAGGATTGTTAAGCTTTTCTTCACAACAAGAAGATATTTATAGGCTAACAAGGCTTTTAACTTCAAACAGCTTGGGCTATTGAAAAAATTGCCTGTTAACTTTAAAAGGTTTGGCTATCTAAAACACTAACTTTTAACTTTAAGCTAACTTTTAACTTTAAACGGTTGAGACGATCTAAAATACTTCAATCGAGGCCACATCACCTTTATTAACATATAATTATAAAACTAGTGTCAATATCTTCCGACAAATCTCTACTAAATTTTAAGCAAATTCATCTTAAAAAATATACCCAAAACAATATTATAATTATTTTTGTGGATAAACTTAATTATTTTAAATATATATCTATACATATAATTTTTTTTAGTGTAATTTTACTTATTATAAATATTATAATGTCTTCTTCATTTATTTGTTTTATTTATAATTAACGTGAAAACAAAAGAACCTGTGATATTAATCTAATTTATTAAAACATGGCATAAAATCCTCAAACACCTTTACTCCCTAATATTTTTATTTATTATACGTGTTAAAAAATTCCATAACATAATTTTTTTTTAAATCAAAATAAAATACCTCCAAATCAACACTTGTACTTTAGACTTTCTACGGATTATTCAAGCTCTCACTTTTTAGCTTTCAAGGATTTACTACAAATAACAAAATTATATGTTCAGTGAATTAGGATTTGTTTCCATTCTTAGAAATATCACGTAGCTTATGAAAGGACAGAATCACCCTATGTCAAATTAACGGAGAAATTTAAAAAAAAATTACCTCCTATATTTGCAATTGAGTAACAATCTCACCTAAAACTCTCTGATTTGATCTTCTTTAAACCGATATGATTTTGCACGATCCCCATTAAAACTATTTACTGCTCCACAATCCTCTCCATGCTATTTCTTTAAAAGTATAGAATTTATTTCTCCCAAAACTGCGTAATTTTCCTTTGGGTTCATTGTTACGGTTTGATCTAATGTACATAAGTGGAACTCTTCCTATTGTCGGGAGAAATCGCAATTGCAGAACCTGTCTGTATCCTGTTACATGGATGCAATACACAATGTATGATGCATGGTATGCATCATATACATGATATACTAATCAACATGGAACGATACTTTATCCCGGGCCTGTTTCGCATCTTTGTTGAGTAATAACTTTATCAGTGAATACCTACAAATGGAAGATGTTTGTTCACTGACAAATTCTCAGGTTTCCTGAAATAGATCCTCAGCTTCTGATCTCACGAAGGCATCTCCTCGTGTTAGATAGCTGCAATTAGGAGTGGCCACTTCGTCCCTTCATACTTCATCCTGCAACTGGACATCAATATATTACTTTTTCAATACAACAACTGCTGTGTTGATCCCACAGCTTCTCTGATCGTAAATTCTCCCCATGATTCCTGAGTTTTATGTTCGGGGACTTTCCTGAGTCTGATATGTTTCTCATGGTCACTTTATACGATTTCTTCAACCGTTATATGCAGAGATTGACCTAATATGATATAATTTTTTTATATACTTGTACATCCCTTCATAATCTCAGAGAAATGGATGCCGGGAACAGTTCAAGTCAGATAGTTTACTTCTCCGGGTATGAAATGGAAGACCAGGAGGCTGGAATCAGAGAAATGGATGCCGAGAACGATTCAGGTCAGCTAATGAACAGTTCCGGCCATGAAATGGAAGACCAGGAGGCTGAAAGAATGAAAGAAGGTTCCCAGTTACATAGAAAAGTTAAACACTACCGCAAAGGCTGCAAGGATTTTGTTCAGCCTACTCTCCTTCGAAAGGTATGCCTTACGATTCCATATGCTAATACATCTCATTTCACCCTATCATATATTAATTTATCTATGAGATTATTAAGCTTTGGATTCGGGATAAAAATGTAATATTCCCTTTCTTTGATAGGATCAAAATAAACAGAAACAGAATTTGAGCATGGTATTTATTGTAATATTTCCTATAATATCAGTCCATGATATTTACCTTCCTTTGAAAAAAAAACCATAAAATAATTTTTTTTTAAGAGAATCCATCCAGCCATAATTCTTTTCTATGTCCATAGGTGAAAATAATTTTATTTGAAACTGAATAAAAAGCTCACCCACGGCTTACTGAAAAAGATAATTTTCTTTGAAACCTGAATAATAAGATTCCCACTGCTCACATTTCAGTAGTGTTTTTGTTTTCTTCCTCTGATACTGTTTTGATACATTGAGTAAAACCCGGGGACGTTCGATTATAAACAAAAACCATAAAATAATTTTTTTAAGAGAATCCATCCCGCCATAATTCTTTTCTATGTCCAGAGGTGAAAATAATTTTCTTTGAATCCTGAATAAAAAGATCACCCACTGCTCACTTTTCAGGAGTGTTTTTGTTTTTTTCCTCTGATACTGTTTTGATACATTGAGTAAAACCCGGGGATGTTCCATTATAAACAAGTATCAGATACATTGAGTAAAACCCGGGGATGTTCCGTTATAAACAAATTATTAGTTTGTTAAACTGTACTTACTGGTGGGGATTAAGGAGAGTAATACAAACAGCTGAGTTCAAATATTCTTGTATGCGTGAGGAAGGGTTTTAAATCTTTGAAAACTAATTTCGCTCCTTCACCTAAATGTGAAGAAGTGCCTGAATACAATGTTTCTTCTAACCCTATTACTTTTTACTATGGTTATTTTATTGCTTTATTTTTGATGGTGTGTATATATTTAGTTAGTTTTAATTAACTCCAGGTCATATCTAGTTTTAGCATGCTATGTATATTTGGCTTTAGTTAGTTAAAGCTAATGCTTACATATAGTGTGAACTTTGAATGTGGTGCATGTACACATTAACAAAACATAAAACACACTTAACTTTAATTTTAAGCAAATTCTTTAAGTAAAAATCATATATAAAAAATTAAAACACACTTAACTTTAATTAACTGTAATTATCTTTAATTATTACATATACCACTAAACTTTAGTTAATTACTTTTGATTTTCAATATTTTGTAATCCAATTCATCTTCAATTCTAATAATCCATATCTGTGCTCTAATAATTTTAGAATCTTCTAACCCTCCTGCCTTTGCAAACCAATTTTAACTTACTAGACCTACAAAACACTTTGTCTGATTATTTCTTAACTATGGAATCTGTTTGCAGATAACAGCAGAGACGATTTCGACCTTTATTGTGGTTTTTGTAACGTGCGGTTCCTCAATATTGGATCACGGAAGTCGGCCATTAGTGTCAAAGCTTGGGGTTTCTATGGCTTCTGGGTAAATAGTAATGGTCATGATATATTCAGTTGGTCACATTTCTGGGGCTCATATGAATCCTGCAGTTACCATTGCGTTTGCAACAGTGAGGCATTTTCCTTGGAAGCAGGTGACTACTTTCTCACAGTCTGAGCAAATTCTTTCTCCGTGGTCAAGAATTTGAATACACAGATCTCATTAGGTTATTGATGTGCAGGTACCGGCTTACATTATAGCTCAATTGGGCGGGTCAATAACGGCTTCTTTTGCACTTCGTGTTATGTTTAATCCTGTAACAAACACGGGTGTAACAATTCCTTCCCAGACAGTGCTGCAGGCCTTGGCAATGGAAATCGTAGTTTCCTTCGTGCTCATGTTCGTCACCTCGGCAGTTGCAACTGATAGCAGTGCGGTAATTTCTTTGTATAAAATAGTGTACATAGTGTACATAGAAACCCCAAAAACGAGTTCATGAGAGGTGAGGTGGTCTACAGCTGCCATGGAAGAGTGTCTAACTTTTTTCGCTCTCGTTATAGCCTTGGGTCCATTTGGAAACTTCACACTTGCAGGTTTTTTCAATCCGTGTAGCTCATTCTAATTGAGGAATGTAAAACCCTTAGGCAATAGAGCTGCAATTCAAGTAAAATAAAAAACTGTTAGGCACTAGAACTAGAATTCAAGGAAAACTTGGTGCAAAATCCGTCTAACCTTTTCATATAAATGGGGCAATAAAAACTGAAAAACGACTAGGCATCTCTATTGGAAATCGAAAGCATTAAACCAGAAGGCATAAAACTTTCGTTATTTTTTTTAATATATTTTTAAGTAATAATAACTTTTTATTACGTCATCTGTAATTTCTTTCCTAATAAATAAATTTTAAACATTAAAAATAATAAAGTAATTAAAGATTATTAACATTAAAAACTATCGATGATTTAAGAAAATCATTTTTACCCGTATTAATAAAATATATGACATTTTATTCTCCAAAATGTTATAAAATTTTAATTAAATCTATTTTGTTATATAATTGTGTTTTATAGGTAAAGTTGTTACCCTTAAAATAGAAACAAAAAAAGCTTTTAATTTGGTTGAGAGTTTACCTGTCTAGTATCATGGGTTAGTGTGATTTTTTTTTGAGATGGAGAATTCGAAAGTAAGTTATTCTTTTACTTAGTACAAAGACATTTTTATTGGTTTCTCTTCTGCACACTATCTATAATGATAAAGATTTCCTATTGATTTTCTTAACATTCTACTAAGTTTCCAGTACCCACCCTTGCATTCTCCTAGTCATGATTTATTTCTTTGCGAATATCTCAAGGGGTATTCACAGCAAATGCACTTGTTGAATAATGTGCTACCAATTCAACTCTAAGTGAACAAGAGGGGTGTGAATCCTGTTATCTTTTAACATTTTTGGAACATCATTCTGGATTAAGTTTCTTTATTCATTTTTTCTCCTCATTAACATTTTTTTGAAAAGTCTCCACCTTCTACACCATAAATTCTAAGCTACCACTACCTAAACTAAGTATATCATTATTAAACATTGAGAAAGCCCAAAAATAACCAGAAACAAAAAAATAATATAAAACGAAAATTAAACCACTAACATTTAACTTAAACATCTCTATCCATAGAATATGAGCTTCCTTAAAACTTGTCTCACACTAACCACTTTACTTCATAGAATTAATTGTTATGTGTTAACAATTAATTTTGACACCCACCATAAAAAATAATAATAATTAAACATAAATATAAATTAAAAAAAACCTTATATAAACTTCCATATAATAAAATATCTGAAATTCACATTAATAATCCTATATAGCAATATTATTTTTAATATTCAAAAATTTATTTAATAAAATTATTATTTATAAATGATTACCGAATACATACTTAAAAATCATGACCATTTTAATTAAAAGTATTTTTATAAAAATAATTAAATTATATTAATAATTTTTAGTTAATTTTTTATAAATTACAAGAGTATAAATTTTATTTATTTAAATAATTTAGTAATTTTTTTTTTAATATAAATACTTTATTTATAAAATTATAATAATTTATAATGAATAGTAATAATGATAATTTTATTTTTACCCAATCCACTGCATTTCTCTGCCGAACGCGATGCAAAGATGCATTCCACCTAATTTGTCCATACTAGACAATTAAACATTCCATGGTGACAGAGCCACTGTTTGAATTGTAAACCATGCAGATAGGAGAGCTTGCAGGGATAGCAGTTGGGTCGATGGTGATGATAAGCTCTATCTTTGCAGGGTGAGCTGCTGGACCTTTGACACCCTCGTTTCAGCATTATTATGAAGTAAATCTAATCTAATTTCTTTGGAACAAAAGAAACTGAGTAAATTACTGTTTTTGGTAGACCAATATCTGGAGGATCAATGAATCCGGCTAGGTCTCTTGGTCCAGCGATAGTGAGCAATAACTACAAAGCAATATGGGTGTACCTGCTTGGTCCCATCGGCGGGACACTCATGGGCGCATGTTCATATAGTATCATACGCCTCACAGACAAGCCTTTGCAGGCTATTTCTTTGAGACGGGCATCTTTGTTTTCAAAATCGGGTCGGAGTCAAAATATGTAATTGCAGCTAGTTTTTGGGATTCGAATTTTACTAACAGGACTTAAAATCTTCCATTAAATGTGACCTAATGTAGCCTTTTTTAACCCGTAAGTATTTGATGTTTCCCGGTATTGGAATGTTTGGATCCAATTATTTGATTTTGTTTTGGAAATTTAATGTAATGTGCAGAGGAACAGTGCCCTGGACTCCTCTCTTGGGTGGACACAGATCTAGTCTACTTGAACTTAAGTTTATTAACAGAAGAATGGCTGTAATTAGTAAAAAGTTCAGGTCTTACTACAAAATATATACGTAAGATGTTTGACACATTGTTTATAGTCTACTTGAACTTAAGTTTATTAACAGAAGAATGGCTGTAATTAGTAAAAAGTTCAGGTCTTACTATAAAATATATACGTAAGATGTTTGACACATTGTTTATTATATAGATTTAAGCATTTCATTTCTCTCTATCATTCTATTTTTAAATGTCATATTTTTATTTAGGTTTTATTATCTAGAAAAATAATAAAATAGAAGAAAATAAGTAATTATGGAATGAAAGGGTCATTCTACAACTCACTATGATAGTTATGTGTATATGTCTCCATCGGTGCTTAACATTTATGAACTAAAAATAAACTACTTTCTAAAGAGAAAAGTAATGTAGGCTATATTAAAACCAAAGACTCATATGCTATATATCTATGTTAACTAATTTATGTGGATATCAATTTATTTACATATTGTATTTTGTACTCTAAAAAAATGTCACTGGAAGAAATTTGATCCCTCACAACTAAGCTCGGTATTTCGTAAGTGCATGACTATTATTTCAATTCAAACTAACTAATGACATTGTGTATTAGAGATTTTTCTAAGAACCAACCTAATGATCATGTTTTAATGTAAAACTGATATCATATTAATGAAAACAATATATTAAAATTTTTGTTGGCAATACAAAAAATATATATAAATAATAATACTTATTATTATTATTATTTTTCTTGTGAGAAATAATTTTATATTAGGAATATATATGTTAGGGTTTTGGAAGGATTGCTTAATCTCATTTATTTAGAGTCAACTATAACATTTGAAGTAATTGAAATAGAAAAGCTTTATTTATCATTTAAATTTAATGGTATAAACGGTTCAATTTCATATAAATATATATGTTTATAATGTTTTTTTTTAATAAGCTTGGCACAATATTCTTCATTGCTTCAACAAAAAGGGAAGATTACATTCATGATCAAATGGCCTCAATTTTAAGTGGGAAACCAAATTTGTTGGCCACTATACTGCATTATAAGCCATCCAAAAGCAAAATAGTTGAAGACTATCTTCTAGAGCTATAAATGTTTGAGTATCCTTATTTCGTCTAATATCTAAATATCTAAAATATAGTATCAAAGTATTCATATCCTACATTTGTACTTTAAAAAAAATGAAATGCGTGCTAGATTTGACATACTACTAATCATTAAAAGAGTCCACAAAAGTTGGATCTTTCATGTTAGAGCCAGATAATTTCTTTGAGGGAGACACGAAATATGCTTTTCTATATGGCTGAGGTGGATATTATGTTGGTCAAGATGAAATTGGATAAGCTAGAATTCTTTATGAATTTATGGAAGAACAGGTTTGGTCTTAGCTAAAGTAGCTATAATAGTGGACAAGGCTCTTGCTACAATTTTTTTCATAAGCCAATACAGGTAGGTAGTTCTTTTATACTGAGAGGATTGACCTCTCATATTATCAAGGTCTCCTGCCGACTCCAACCATTCCTTATCATCCTAATTTTCTTGTGCTACCTGTTAGTTTAGGTCTGCTTCCAACCTAGATATAATTTGGCAGACTGTTAGTTTGGTAGGCCTAAGACGCTTCATGTATAAGCCTAGAGATTGTTCTACAACTGCGACCTCGAACAGGATGTCGAAAGGAATGATTTCCACCACGTTGAAGCCCCATGCAATGACTCTCATCCTAAACCTTTTGTCATCATGGAACCTCTTATAGAGGAACGATGTACCATACTATGACTTTTTTGTCGATAAAAATGAATCATTGCATCAAGATAACAACCACAAAACCTAGCACAGTGAAAGTGGTGAGCTCACGATCTTTTTTTGTGCACCTGGGATTGACACCTGAAGGTATATCATAGAATAAATCCACAAATCCATGGGAATCAAACTCATAAAACAATCATTTTACAATGAATATGATATGGGTATATAGATAAATGCCAACATCATCAATATGTGGTGCCCTGAGCCTTCGAACAACCAAACACAAAGTCCATTCAAATGGAAACTTTCTCAGATAGTCTCCTCACTTACAAACGAATGGAAGTAAGAAGAAGACATGAAATAAAACCCAAGCCTCCATGCATAAAATAAAAAGTGAATCCCAAGTCACAAACCCCAAGTGCATGCCTATCCAGGAGTGTAAGATACCATAACTAACAGATAAAAATTATTCGAATTGAGGCTGCCCATCACAAAAACTAGCACTTTCCTTCCACAAATTTGAGAATGAACTCATTATAACCCTAAATATTGTCTTAGAGACTCATTCCCCATGAATTATCATAGAAAAATTAAGCAAAGGAGTTGGAAGGGAATAAATCATTGATAAAACATACTCATAGATGGTAGCCACTGTATAATGGAGGAGAGTTGTTGTACGAAGTTGACCAGTTGTGGCAGGGACCTTTGAGAGTGCACATAAGAATTCGTTAGGGCCTATAACCAAACTACTTAAAATGCCTCCTCCTGGAAACAAAATCGTAGCATAAAACTTCAGGTGGAAGGTATCACACTAGTCGCTCAAATCATCATTAATGCCTTGCATGTGTCTACCCACCATGCAAAGGTTGATGAGTGTGTGAGGGCTAAAACAAAATCCCCCACCATCCTTTCTTCTTGGAATGCTAGCCATGACATGGATCTTGATGATTCCATCTTGCTAGCGTCACCCCGATTGGGAATCTCTGGTTCATGACTTGGTTAGGTTCATTGCTGTAACCAATATCATGATACAGGATGTGCTTCAGACTTTCCATCTCCTCTCTAATGCCACATGGAGGCCAAGGATAATCCAGGGTCTTCCCAATATTTAAACAACTCCAATTAGCTAAAAGATATTATGCTTTTTCCCCTTCTCTCCTGAAGTGAGAAGGAATGATATATTCAAAATAGTGAAGAACATCCCCTATGTTTTGCACCAAGCGTAACTATGAACGATATTCTCACTACTACATCCATGATTCAATTTTTTAATGACCGCAATCGCTAAGTTAGAGTCCCCTTCCGTAACTAGTTTCCTAAAAGCTTCCCTTTTAGATATTAGCGGCCCTTTTAGAACAACATTGAATTCTACCTCATTATTGCTAGCATATCCACAATTCACTGCATATATTATTCTAGTGTAGTCTCGAGAGTCTCTAAATAAGCCCCCAAGAGCTGCATCCCTAAGTTCCCTTTGGAGGCACCATCAAAATTTAGCTTAATAAATCCTTTAGGTGAAGCATGATAATTTTTAGGTAAGGGACTATGAGAAATCATGAGTTTCCATGATGAAGGGGAAATCATTTGGGGAGATAGGTTCAAATGGTTAAGGATTCAGGCTTCATGAGGGAAAACGTGCCAATGATTTGGCTGCCATTGATCAGCCAAACAAAATTCTTGAATATTTTGTATAATCCCTTTCCATAATCCCTACCAAGGTATCCATTGATCTTTAAAGATTCTTCGATTTCTTTCTTTCTAGATAGACTAGAAGAGAAAACCAATTCAGAATCTCTGATCATGAATCAGAACTGGGCTTTTGAAAATTCACTTCCTCTAATTTGCAATAGATTTCAAGATGGTGTTTATAACTCGGTCCTGGTGGTCAAAAAGGCTACCTAACTTACTTCATAACTAGTCATAAAAGGTACATGTGTTCAAAAGGTGTTCAAGATATTCATTGTGGAGACCACATAGAATACAATATGAATGCCCTTGGAGTCCTCAGTTCTATAATTGATCCTAGGTGAGGATTATTTTTTGACAAACCAACCATAAGAAATGAGAAACCTTTGGCCACAAATTCTCTGTCTATCTCTTTATTTATATAGGATTGTGGTGGTCCTATAGTTCCTCAACTTCCAATTTGTATGCTTCCCTCATATTGAACATTCCTGTGGTAGTATATCCCCATCTGAGAATATCAAGGCCTTCGTCTTTAGTAAGTTTGTTGGACTAAACTTGATTTCTTATTGGAAGTTTTATCCAATCCTATCGGCCTTTCCAAGTTCTCCACAACGGTTCATTTTGGGTGGGACTCCAATAATTATTTAGTAAGATGCAATTTTGGTTGTTCTTATATAAGAAAATATCTCCAAGGTCTTTTCTACTAAGTAGCTTCCCTTTTTGTTTCCAGGTATCTTACTAAAAAAGAGCATTAGTCCCATCCCTTATCTCCCAAAATATGTGGTTTCTAATGAAATCTCTATTATTTGACACCAAATCCCAAGTATAAGATACCTTTGGTGTATCCAGGTATCTTATTTTTCCTTTGGATGAGGTAGGAATTATATATTTCCTAGTCCATATATTTTTCCACAAGTCGGGGCCTCCCTCTAACCATATCCACCCCAATTTAGCACCCAGAACATGGTTGAGTATCAATGGATGTCTGAGGCCTAGGCCACCTACCAATTTAGGTTTTATAACATTGGCCCAACAAACCAAAGCCCATTTCTTAGCCTCCCAAGAACCTCTCCATAGGAAATTCCTAAAGGTCTCTCTCATGGAATTAGACACTAATTTCAGAGCAGCCATGCTCGATAGTTGGTAGAGAGGGATGGATTTAAAAAAAAAGCTTAATAGGATCACTCTACCAATGATATTTAATGCTCTCAAGTCATAACCACTCAATTTTCATTGAATTTTATAAAGAATATATTTCGAGCAAGCATTTCTTAAGGAGTTCACAACCATGCGCATACCCAGATATCTAACAGAGAAGGTTCTGATTCCAAAACCAATGGATTGAGCTAAGAAATACTGGGTAGAAATTAGAGTATTAAGAAAGAAAATGTTCCATTTATCATTTTTTATCATGGTATCATAGGCCTGCATGAACTCATGGAGGGTATCTTTTTAACTTTCTAACTTCATGAAGGAAGACTTTACAAAAAAACATGATATCATCCACATATTGATCATGAGTGATAGGGAGGTCATCACCCCATAAACAGATGCTTTACTCTAGGAAGATTGGGAGGAAACTTAGATATACCTACCTAGGCCTTCAACCGCAAGGATGAAGACGAAGGGAGACATAATATCTCCTTGACGAAATCCTCTAGAAGAATTAAAGGATTTGGATGGGGATCCATTGAGAAAGAATGAGAATACCAAAGCTTAGATGAGAGAGGATACCCAATTGCTCCGTTTTGAATCAAATCCATAAGCCTTCAAGATACTAAGGTGATAAGGCCAGATAAGCTAGGCATAGGCTTTGGATAAATCAAGCTTCATCAACATTCCAAAATATTTTAGTTGTTTAATCGAATGTACAACTTCATGGGAGGTGATAATTCCAACCCTAATTTCATGGCCTCAAACAAAGCTAGTTTGTTTTAGGGATATCTGTCTCAGAAAAAGAGGTTTGAGCCTTTTTACCATAACATTGGCGATGATTATACAAATAACATTACATAAGACTATAGGTATGAAACCCTTAGGATTTTCCAAGTGGGTGGATTTAGGAATTAAGAAGATAAAAGTGGAACTGAGATGAGGATGTATATTTTAGGTTCTACGCAATTATTCTACCATATCTATGATTTCACATCCAATTAAGCTCCAAGTATCTTGGAATAATTCTACTCTAAATCCATTCGCTCCTAGGGCTTTATTCGTAGCCAAACCTTTGAAAACTTCCTCTATTTCCTTTAGAGTCACTACCCTCATTGGAGCAAGGTTCTGATCCCAATTGACCAGGGGGGAATGTGTCTAGAAATTCTTTGGATTGCCTCCAACAAATCATGATTAGGTTTTGAAAGCATGGTTTGAAGATGATCCACTAGGAGTTCCTCCATCTCCTCATGTTGTGTGAGACAATTTCCTGTGGCATCATTTAAAGGAAATATCTGGTTATGTTGTCGTTTCTTGACCATAGCCTTATGAAAAACTCTTGTATATACGTCACCTTCCCCAAGCCACAGAATATGGAACTTTTGCTTCCAAAGGATTTCCTCTCATTTCTTTCTTTCTTCTAGAAGATTCAATACATGACCTTCTTCCAGTATCAATTCTTCTAAGTGACCTTCTGTGATCATTTTTTGTTGGATCCCTTTCATTCACTCTTGATTACACATTTTCTCCTTCACGAGATTCCCAAATTAAGCTTCGTTCCAACGTTTAATCTGTTATTTACGATTTTTCAACTCAAGTTGGAAGGTGTGCATGTGGTTCCTACCTTGCATTGTACTGGATCTCCACTAGTTTTCCATTTTCCCCACCAAGGAGGGATCCCTGAGCCAAAATGATTCAAAATGGAAAGGCTTGTCATTTTTAGGTGCCAGCTTAAGATCTATTTCCAACCTAATCGTTAAGTGATCTCAGCCTAAATAGGACAGGATTGATGCTTTAAGGAAGATATCCATGCTCATCAAATGTTCCAAGTTTAGAAATATGTCCAAGTAAGAAAGAAACTTGATGAGATCCCCCTCTTCAATTATTCCATGTATATATTTCGATATTAGTTTGAACATCAACCAAATTCAGCTCCATGATCAATTCCTTAAACACTTCCAACTCTTAATCCATTCTAATTATCCCACCCTTCTTCTCTTCAAGGAAGGAAATAAGAATAAAGTCACCACCAATGATCCAAAGCTCCTCAGAGCATATATTTCTCATATTTCCTATATTCCGGAGGAAAGCCTATTTGCCTCCTAGAGTATGAGGGCCATAAAAAGCTAATAAAAACACTGAGTCACGAGTTCCTATATGCTTGAATTTCCAGGAAATAATTCGAGGAAGGCTAACCAAATCCTAAAAAATTACCTCTCAAGGGTTCCAGGGTATAGTTAAACCTCCCGCACTTCTTCTGGAATATAAAGCCATGACCTCATAAAGAAGTTTAATTCCTTGAAAAATTGCTCTCAGTAATGTTCAGATACTTTGGTTTTGTGTAGCATCATATGATCTGGATTTAAACAAGAACACAAAAAATTACAGAGATAACCATAAACACAGAGATGCAGTGGAAATAATACTTCATTTCATTAATGTAAAATACTGAAATATGCTTACAAACATAAATGGAAATAAACCAGCTAGGGTGATGGTAGCTTATCTCTAAGAAGAGATGTGGCAGCTACATGCCTCTAAACTATGTTACAATAAGGCTTCAAGGCCTATTTATTGTTGAGAAACAATGGAAAACCCTTAACATCCAAAAACATAACCCTAGAAGATGAAATTCCAAATTGTTGGCCCTGTTTTGGTTAAGTTAGTACATCAACTTCCCGAGGTTGTAACTTTGGCACTCGATCTTTATTTGACACGTACAATAGCTCATCAAAAAGATCTATCTGAGAACTACAAATTTGGGAAGAGAAACATCAGTCTAGAGACCCATGTTGCTCCCATATTTCCCAGAAAAAATAGTTGAGGGCCTCAAAACGGCTCCAGATGTTCAGGACCGGAAAAACTGCTAGAAATAGTAAATTTTGCTACAATTACAGAAACCAAAAAACTAAAAGAGATAGTTGTGGGGGTCTAAGTGGGATAGGTGGGTGGCCACCAATATCCACCTGGATCATTCCTCCCCCCTCAAGAATCAATGGTCCCCATTGCGTTAAGTTACTCCATCTACTGAACTTGGCCCCTGGTGAGTTGTTTTGCAATCTTGGAAGTGTCTAGTGATGGTGGAAGGCATGGTCGAGGGTGATACACATTGAACACTTGGTGTAGGTGAAGGAACAGAAGAATGTAGTGCTCCAAAGCATTATTTCCCATAGCCTCGGTAATAGTGTAAGGACCATGTCAGAGTGATCTAAGATTTTGATGGGTTTTGTTAAGGTGTTCTTTGTGCTGAGGCGACCAGAATTTGTTGCCCATATGAAACTTTTGTGGCACCCCTGTGGGTAAGGAGAAGTTGTTCCCATGTTCTATCATGACCATATCTCTTTGCTGCTCTTGCTGTGTGGAGCAACCCTTCTTGGGGTCATGGATGTGGCAACGATCTTCCCCTTGCTTTGGGAGAAAACTAGACAGAAAATAAATTTCCTAGTTTGTGAGATGAGATTGTTGCCTTTCTTAGTAGTGATCAAAGAGGTGGTGGTAGGTGAGGCTACCTCCAGTATCCTATATAGTTAATTACACAAAGAAATAATGTGAGCACGAGGCCTTGACTCATGCACAGCATGTCATCTACACAACTATGGTTGGCCTAATAATACATTACAAACATCCAGAGGTGTAACATCACACAATACCTCATCTGTGAAGGGTTTGATGTTGTAAGGAAGGCGACACTACTAGCGAACTTGGAGATCTCATCCTTGGTGAAGCCACCCGACACTTTACAGCTGCAGGTGTGATGTGGTTGGTAGGGCCAACCACTTCATGACCTTTGCTGAAATGAGGTTCTTTTGGCTACCACTATCAACAATGAATTGCAGTGGTGAACCCTTCACCCACATATGTCAGTGGAAAAGATGTTGTCCCTCCTTTGGATCTTTGGGCTCATTCTTCTGGATCTTGGTGGTGGCAACAATGATGCTAGGCTCTGCATCAAGGATCTGCTTCCCATTGCCATTCCCTTTGTTGGGTTCTGACTCAGGGTTTAAACATGCATTTGATTTGAAGCCTTCAACTCAGCCACCAGTGGCTGCTTGGTCCGACACTCACTTTTGTTGTGAGTGGGGCTCTTGTGGAACTCACACCACTTTCCTATGTCCTTATTCAACTTCATGGTGTTGTTCTTTTCTTGTGGCTTCGATGGGTTGTCTTGGCTCACCCTGACATGGCTTTGTCCTTTTTTCTTTGGATTCGCAGATCCAAAGTCTCGCTTCTTCTATTTAAACTTATGGTTGATCTTGACAGTGTATCGGTACGTCATGCTGAGTGAAGACATGTTTAGGAACTCCATCACTTCCTAGATGTATCTGTGTAGGCAGTCACAATATTTGGGTACCAGATGCAACTCAAAATCTTTGATACCGAACTATGTGTGAAGGGTGTGAAAATGTTTTGTGAACTCGGCACATCTTGGTCCTGTCCCTACCACAACATGGTCCAAATTTATGTATTTGACCTCATAGATTTTGATACAGTAGTACTGCTCCTTGATGGCATCGTGGAAGGAATTCCAAGTGGGTGAAACTGAGAATAGTGATTCCGTACTTTCATCCTTTTGGTTATAGTAGGTTTCCCACCAGTCCTTGACATGGGGGCTACTTTGAGAACAACAAAAATAATCTTTTCCCGAATAGAAAAATCATGAACAGAAAAATAACCCTCTAGTAGATTTAACCATTTATCAATGACATCTACATCTATTTGACCCTTGAATATGGGGATAACAAAATTAACTTGTACCTTAAATAGTGTGGCATTTCTAGAGTAGCTATTGGAATCTAATGTGTCACCCCTGGGTAGCCGCTGAAGGATCTTAGCAAAGTTGTCCATCATCACATTCCTTTATCGCTCGAGGGCTTCTTCGAGCAAGATTTTGATAGGATCTCCTACCCCCTCACATTTTTTTTCATCTTCCATGGGAGGATATCAGGATTTGCGAGGCTGGTCTTGCAAAGGTTCGACTAGTTCAAGCCCTAACTCCTTATATTCTGACCTCATTGGGGTCATGCAAAGAAAAACAGATAAAAAAGCAAACCACTCTAATACCACTTAGATTTAAACAAGAACGCAACAAATTACAAACATAAGCATAAACACAGAGATGTAGTGGAAATAATACTTCATTTCATTAATGTAAAAATATTGAAATATGCTTACAAACAGAAATGGTAATAAACCAGCTAGGGCGATGGTAGCTTATCTTTGAGAAGAGATGTGGCGGCTACATGCCTTTGAACTATGTTACAATTAGGCTGAAAGGCATATTTATTGTTGAGAAACAATGGAAAACCCTTAACATCCCAAAACTGAACCCTAGACGCTGAAACACCAAATTGTGGGCCCCGTTTTGGGTAAGTTCGTACATCAACTTCCCGGGGTCGTAACTTTGGCACCCAATCTTTGTTTGACACGTACAATAGCTCATTAGAAAGATTTATCCGAACACTAAATATTTTGGAATAACAACATTCATCCATCGACCCATGTTTCTCCATGATTTCCCAAAAAATGTCGTTTAGGGCCTCCAAATGCCTCCTAAAGTTCAAGACCCGAAAAACTGCTAAAAATAGTAAATTGTGCTACAATTACGAAAATTGAAAAAAATGAAAGAGCCAGATTATGGGGGTCCAAGTGGGATAGGTGGGTGGCCATCAACATCCACCTGGATCATCATAATACTCAGTTTTTCATGTTTAATTATTTCCTGGAGATATCATTGTTTACCTTGAATATTGAGGCCTCTAACATTCCATGAGACAATTATCACTATGAAAATTTATTAATTTGGTGGAATACTGCTTAAAGTCGTACCACCTTGCCTCGATTTAGCAATTGATTCCTGCAAATTCTTTTGACCTCATTTTTCCTGCTTTTCCTTGGGCACCTTACTCTGGACCGCTACATGGTTGAGATCTAGGGTTCTCTTTCTAGCTTAATGTGAACTGGCTTAGTTTTTCTTGGTATATCTGAAAAGTATCTCAATAGAGTTTTTTTTGTTCTTCTGGAATGAATCTTTCATCCATATTCTACCATTCATTCAAAATCAACTGGAGAAATTCTTCATCTATACTCATTGCTTCCTCCTGCTCCATGGGATCATCGTGAGATTTCCTTTTTAATTTATTGTCTACCTTGGTTGGAACCCTAACATTTTCAATGTTGTTATCGTGACTCATATTCCTTGGGTTCTCATTGTCTTCCATCAATACCTCATATTTGTTTTCTTGGCCTTGGTTCTTATGTTGTGTTTGCTGAGTAGATGGCGTTGGCATCTTTACATTCCTCTTTTTGTTAGTTAGCTCTTGTAAGGCCTCTTGATCATCCTAAGTCTTTGGTTTTTCCTTTAAGGGTTTCCATATCTACTAATCCCATTTTTTTCAGGGGGAAATCTCTAAACAAATACCCATATTCATGGAATTTTTGGTAGTGGAATGGGATGTGCTCATAATCTAGGGGTTGTTTCCATACCTCATCATGATATTCCAACTCAATGAATTCTAGAAGAGGTTCAGTTATGTTCATGTAAACATAGATTCATGCATAAGAGGTGTAGCGACCTCGATGTGTTGAATCAAGTACTTTAACAAATATTCCAATAGAATTTCCTATTCCTTGCAGTATTTCTGGATCCCAGAAACCCATTGGAAGAGAAAATAACCTCACCCATATCGGCGCTGCCATAATTTTTTCTTGATATAGATTGTACCATTCTTTCCAATAGTGCATGAAGAGTCCAACATTATAGATGAAATAAGGCCCATTTTAAAAAACCCTTTCTTTATCTTCCATAATGGTGAATATCACCATAAAGAAACCATTACACCCCAATTTTTTGTTAATATGTCCTTTTGGATGCCATTTTTGTTGGATCCATTTGACAAGCTCTCTCTCTAAAGGCTAGATACCTATAAATTTGCAAATTAGAGCATGATCTTTCATAAACTTGTGGTATTTTTTAATTTTGTTGTTTGGATCATGAATCTTAGCTTTTCTACTATGCACAGTAAACATTGTCCCCTCATCCATGCCTTCCATTGTTCCCGCATAATTGGATTTCCATTATTTCGACGTTCTTTGTTGGTCGTTGCTGAAGCACCATCCTTACTACTTGATTTTGTTGTTACAATATTTCGATAGGAGGTGATATCTCCCCTCCCAGCTAGCTCACTCATCCATTTTGTCAGTTATTTGATTAGAAATGATACCTAGGGTTGAAGGACCGATGTTGCATAGATTTTTTAGATTCGATAGTTGGTATCCCTAATAGAGCTCTTCATCCCTGATAACACAACCCAACAATCTCCCACTTGTTGTTTTCTTTCCACAGGGGCCACAGGAGAGCTTAGTCATTTTTGCAGCCCTGAAATGCCCATTGTTTCTCTACACCAAGAGAACTTCTCAGAGCTCACAGATTTTGTCAATGCATCTGCAGTATTCTTCAAAGTGTCCACCTTTA
>APFE031054456.1:107080-170294 GCA_000404065.3 Pinus taeda
ATATTTTGGATAAAATTGCAACTAACTAAGCTATTATTCTAAGAAATGATTCCAATCCTAATCTTGTTTAGCTAGAATAAAATTGTGTTTTAGCTAGTAGATAGAAAAATAAAATTTGAATACCAAAGAATATTTCTCACAATAAGTTAGTCACACTCTATAGTTATGTTGTAGCAGCTACAACAAACTCCAAAATTTTGGCCTATGCTTAGATTTATGAGCCTACTGTGGATCCTCTGATTGATCATTCCTTAGTCACTTATTGGTAATCTGATGATCTCAAGCTCCCCTCTTCGATCTTAAGACTCATTCATGCTTTTATCTTTATATAGTATGTGTCATATTTGGGCATGGGGATTATCAATTATCATGTAAATGGAAGTTTCTTTTTCTTCAAGGGGAAATGATTGTGAGAATTGGTTGTCTTCACCACATAGACATGGTTCGCACTCATTTCATGCAATCTTGCACAAGTGTCACCTTTATCCTCTCAAAGACTATCATTGGAGTTGCACTTGTCATAAGATACCCCAAAGGTTGTTTCCTTAAGCAAAGTATGTTTTTATATGTTCTAGATGGTCTATGTTGTGTCACTAAGAATTCAAGTGCATGATCGTAGTCAACTTCTATCACTGTTCTCGTTTCCACCGATCCTACACTTGACCAAATTCCAAATTTTCCCTAGCAACCTAGACTAATCCAACTTTCCTGAACTACTCACTTTGCATCTGCAATTAGCAAGATTTTTCCCTTGATCATTAGAACTGCACAATGAATAGAAAGTCCATCCTCCCTTGCCATCCCAAAATACGTAGTGGTTTCCTCCAGTGTCCTTCCCTAGGCTGGAACCCGTTGCCTCCAAAAACTATGCAGTTTTGTCCCTCAGGCATCTCAACTGCCCTGTTCGCCTTGTATCCTAAAACTGCGTAGACGTGTCCTCCCAGGTCCATATCCCACAGCAATCACTACCTGCTTAAAGTGTGCAATTGTGCCTCTCAGTGTCCATGAATAAGGATGACATGCTAGATGAATCTTAAGGAGTTGAGGAGAAATATAAGAATACTAAGGAACCCAAGGTATGATAGAAGATCAGGACGACATGAAGAATCCGTATGATGCATAACCCTTTGGAGGGTAGGTATGGAAAATAAATCACATCTTTTGAGATACCCCTCTTAGTGTAGCTTGAAGGACCACTTATCATTGGCATATAATTATGTCTTTAATGACATGCATAATTTCCAACATTGATAGTAATTCCATGTGTTTCCTCTAAGTGTCTTGTTCCCTTTCACTTATTTGATCAATTGTCTTCTTTTGGCATATTGGGTTGTGACTTCATGTTTGTGAGCCTTTCTACTGACCTTGAAGGTTGGCATTTGTGTATACAAGTTTTCCTAACCATGTAAACAAAATCCTAACATTCATACACAAACTTTTAAGCACTATCACACAAGTTTCCTCACGGTTGTCCTAAGGTCTAAATCAAGTATCACACCTGTCACTTTTAACTCTAGAAAGTCTCACATAGGGTAATGCTTTGTGTTGTTGTCCCAATGGTCTATTTTGTCATGTCATCGAAGTATACTAAGTGTTTGATCACAATGTCAAGTTCCTCATGAGTTCATTTGCCTCTCACACTTAGCCATTTTCTTAAAAATCCTTTTGATCAAATAAATCTCTCTCATCGGACTTTAACTCAGTTGCAAAATGTGCAATCTCAACCCTCAGTGACACTTCTATGCTTCCTGGAACTACACAGTGTGCAAAGACTGTCCCTAGGGAATTTGCACTGTGCAATCCCAAAGTTTAGCAGCTTACCTTCCTTCTTAGAATTACACAAAAGTTGCTTCAAGCCCGACCTGAACTCCGCATTTTGCAAGATCAATCACTAAGCCTCCTCCCTGCCTACTAGAACTTGTTAATGTGTAGAGACCCAAGCCTTTTTTTTCTCCTAGAAATGCACAAAGGTGTTCCCCTACTGTTCTCCCTAAATGGGACTCACTGATCCCAAAAACTACTCATATATGTTCTCTCTGGTACCTCTACTACCAAGTTTTACCTTCCCTCATTAAACTACACAAACCTGCCTCCCAGGGACACATCGTGTAGCTACCACTAATGATCTCAACTGTACAATCCTACCTCTTAGTGGCCTTTGCATAATTTTTCCCAATAGTTTGTGCTCAAGATTTAATTAGTCAAGCCGGAGCTATGCTTTGCATAGTCTTAGTGATTAATCTCCCTCCCTGTCACCTAGAACTATGCAATGCACACTTGTTGGGCCCTCATCCCAGCCTATTATCCATCTTGGGCCTACTGCATGGATAACAATGCATCATCTTAGACTAGGAGGTTTTGTATTTTATGTCATCCCGTCATGGGTGAGTTGTAGGAACATGTATATTATTAAATCATGGCAAGACAATGAAGAAGGAGAAGTAGGGGTGAACATGCCAAAAGACTCACTTAGAGCTGGACGAAAAAATAAGCTCTTCAAGAAAAGAAAAGGGAACACATGCATGCAACCACCTCCCAAGACCAAAGATCACTGAAGACCCTGCATCATCAAGCTATACATAGGAGAAAAAAATCACATACATGAGCACATCTATCATTCAGTAGTAACAACAGCTTGATATCACCACCTCAACAAACTATTCATGTCATTAGCGTCATGTCAAGTCATGTCATGAGCTATGAAATTACACATCACTATTATGGGCAATGTATATTTTAAATCAAATGTAATGTAAAGTGGAAGTCCAACGGACATAAATGAATACAAAGAGTAGTGTCAGTTGAGAATTCATAGGAAGTTGAACAATCATGAGAGAAGTCGAAGAGTCATAAGGGTCAGGCATCACCCTTGGTAATATATACCCCCTCATTGTATGAGCAACGGAAATTTTCACGTTGGCTCCTCCGACAAAGCATATAGAGTTTTTGGTCAGTTCTTCAAGGAGCAAGAAGTGGCTCCAATGTCCCATTACTGGGTCTAGTGATGTGTGATGTACAAATGTGTCTTGGAACTTTCTCTTAATACAGAAGCATGTTCAGGCCAACACATTTTCATGCATGTCTTGTGGATGTTTGTAAGAATTTTCTTTTGGTGCTTGTAGTTCATGTTTGTTTCATATGTACTAAGATAGTTGAACTATTTCAACTTTTTGACTATTTTCCTTGTTGGAAATGTGTTGTATTGGCTATTACCACTATCTCATCCTTGTGGACTACTTCGCAGGATGCTAGACATACCTTCCTTTCTTACTAGCTATAATGACCATCACATCCGTTGTGGACTACTTTGTTGGATGGTGGATGGTTCTTCCCTTGTGCTTTAGTTTTAACAACTGCCACATCCATTTTTATTCCATTGGATGCTCGATAAACCTTCCTAATTCGCACGTGTCTCTTCCTAGGTGCTACTATTACCTCTCACTTAGAGGCTTACTTTAATCTTTCCTTTTTGCGGTAAAATAACCTTGACACAGTTACGTTATGCAATCTTGAGGAACACTTACCTCGTTGCTTGAAGATACTAGAGTAAAACTCTCATCTGCTAACAGTTAGAGTCAAGAAAAATCTCTAACTATATGGCAACTGGGCCTTTATACCAGACGGGACTCCTACCCCAAATAGTGTGAGGTCTAGTTGGAACTTCATATTAGGGAGATGACCTTGGTTAATGGATTTGCAGTACCATCAATAAAATGGTTCCAAAAGGAGGTCCAGTTGACAAGCAGAGCCTGTTGCATTTGGTTTGAATCTTTTACCTAAATTGGCTCATACACAAATCGTACTCCACTCAATTTTCATTGAATTTTATAAAGAATATATTTCGAGCAAGCATTTCTTAAGGAGTTCACAACCATGCGCATACCCAGATATCTAACAGACAAGGTTTTGATTCCAAAACCAATGGATTGAGCTAAGAAAGACTGGGTAGAAATTAGAGTATTAAGAAAGAAAATTTTCCATTTATCATTTTTTGTCATGATATCATAGGCTTGCATGAACTCATGGAGGGTATCCTTTTAACTTTATAACTTCATGAAGGAATACTTTACAGAAAAACATGATATCATCCACATATTGATCATGAGTGATAGGGAGGTCATCACCCCATAAACAGATGCCTTTACTCTAGGAACATTGGGAGGAAACTTAGATATACCTACCTAGGCCTTCAACCGCAAGGATGAAGACGAAGGGAGACATAATATCTCCTTGACGAAATCCTCTAGAAGAATTAAAGGATTTGGATGGGGATCCATTGAGAAAGAATGAGAATACCAAAGCTTAGATGAGAGAGGATACCCAATTGCTCCATTTTGAATCAAATCCATAAGCCTTCAAGATACTAAGGTGATAAGGCCAGATAAGCTAGGCATAGGCTTTGGATAAATCAAGCTTCATCAACATTCCAAAATATTTTAGTTGTTTAATTGAATGTACAACTTCATGGGAGATGATAATTCCTACCCTAATTTCATGGCCTCAAACAAAGCTAGTTTGTGTTAGGGATATGTGTCTCAGAAAAAGAGGTTTGAGCCTTTTTACCATAACACTGGAGATGATTTTACAAATAACATTACATAAGACTATAGGTATGAAACCCTTAGGATTTTCCAAGTGGGTGGATTTAGGAATTAAGAAGATAAAAGTGGAATTGAGATTAGGATGTATATTTTAGGTTCTATGCAATTATTCTACCATGTCTATGATTTCACATCCAATTAAGCTCCAAGTATCTTGGAATAATTCTACTCTAAATCCATTCGCTCCTCGGGCTTTATTCCTAGCCAAACCTTTGAAAACTTCCTCTATTTCCTTTAGAGTCACTACCCTCATTGGAGCAAGGTTCTGATCCCAACTGACCAGGGGGGAATGTGTCTAGTAATTCTTTGGATTGCCTCCAACAAATCATGATCAGGTTTTGAAAGCATGGTTTGAAAATGATCCACTAGGAGTTCCTCCATCTCCTCATGTTGTGTGAGACAATTTCCTGTGGCATCATTTAAAGGAAATATCTGGTTATGTTGTCGTTTCTTGATCATAGCCTTATGAAAAACTCTTGTATATACGTCACCTTCCCCAAGCCACTGAATATGGAACTTTTGCTTCCAAAGGATTTCCTCTCATTTCTTTCTTTCTTCCAGAAGATTCAATACATGACCTTCTTCCAGTATCAATTCTTCTAAGTGACCTTCTGTGATCATTTTTTGTTGGATCCCTTTCATTCACTCTTGATTACACATTTTCTCCTTCATGAGATTCCCAAATTAAGCTTCGTTCCAACGTTTAATCTGTTATTTACGATTTTTCAACTCAAGTTGGAAGGTGTGCATGTGGTTCCTACCTTGCATTGTACTGGATCTCCACTAGTTTTCCATTTTCCCCACCAAGGAGGGATCCCTGAGCCAAAATGATTCAAAATGGAAAGGCTTGTCATTTTTAGGTGCCAGCTTAAGATCTATTTCCAACCTAATCGTTAAGTGATCTCAGCCTAAATAGGAGAGGATTGATGCTTCAAAGAAGATATCCGTGCTCATCAAATGTTCCAAGTTTAGAAATATGTCCAAGTAAGAAAGAAACTTGATGAGATCCCCCTCTTCAATTATTCCATGTATATATTTCGATATTAGTTTGAACATCAACCAAATTCAGCTCCATGATCAATTCCTTAAACACTTCCATCTCTTAATCCATTCTACTTATCCCACCCTTTTTCTCTTCAAGGAAGGAAATAAGAATAAAGTCACCACCAATGATCCAAAGCTCCTCAGAGCATATATTTCTCATATTTCCTATATTCTGAAGGAAAGCCTATTTGCCTCCTAGAGTATGAGGGCCATAAAAAGCTAATAAAAACAGTGAGTCACGGGTTCCTATATGCTTGAATTTCCAGGAAAGAATTCGAGGAAGGCTAACCAAATCCTAAAAAATTACCTCTAAAGGGTTCCAGAGTATAGTTAAACCTCACGCACTTCTTCTGGAATATAAAGCCATGACCTCATAAAGAAGTTTAATTCCTTGAAAAATTGCTCTCAGTAATGTTCAGATACTTTGGTTTCGTGTTGCATCATATGATCTGGATTTAAACAAGAACACAAAAAATTACAGAGATAACCATAAACACAGAGATGCAGTGGAAATAATACTTCATTTCATTAATGTAAAATACTGAAATATGCTTACAAACATAAATGGAAATAAACCAGCTAGGGTGATGGTAGCTTATCTCTAAGAAGAGATGTGGCGGCTACATGCCTCTAAACTATGTTACAATGAGGCTTGAAGGCCTATTTATTGTTGAGAAACAATCGAAAACCCTTAACATCCCAAAAAATAACCCTAGAAGATGAAATTCCAAATTGTTGGCCCTGTTTTGGATAAGTTGGTACATCAACTTCCCGGGGTTGTAACTTTGGCACTCGATCTTTGTTTGACACGTACAATAGCTCGTCAAAAAGATCTATCTGAGAACTACAAATTTGGGAAGAGAAACATCAGTCTAGAGACCCATGTTGCTCCCATATTTCGCAAAAAAAATAGTTGAGGGCCTCAAAATGGCTCCAGATGTTCAGGACCCGAAAAACTGCTAAAAATAGTAAAGTTTGCTACAATTACAGAAACCAAAAAACTAAAAGAGATAGTTGTGGGGGTCTAAGTGGGATAGGTGGGTGGCCACCAATATCCACCTGGATCATTCCTCCCCCCTCAAGAAGCAATGGTCCCCATTGCATTAAGTTACTCCATCTACTGAACTTGGCCCCTGGTGAGTTGTTCTGCAATCTTGAAAGTGTCTAGTGATGGTGGAAGGAATGGTCGAGGGTGATACACATTGAACACTTGGTGCAGGTGAAGGAACAGAAGAATGTAGTGCTCCAAAGCATTATTTCCCATAGCCTCGGTAATGGAGTAAGGACCATGTCAGAGTGATCTAAGATTTTGATGGGTTCTGTTAAGGTGTTCTTTGTGCTGAGGCGACCAGAATTTGTTGCCCATATGAAACTTTTGTGGCACCCCTGTGGGTAAGGAGAAGTTGTTCCCATGTTCTATCATGACCATATCTCTTTGCTGCTCTTGCTGCGTGGAGCAACCCTTCTTGGGGTCATGGATGTGGCGACGATCTTCCCCTTACTTTGGGAGAAAACTAGACAGAAAATAAATTTCCTAGTTTGTGAGATGAGATTGTTGCCTTTCTTAGTAGTGATCAAAGAGGTGGTGGTAGGTGAGGCTACTTCTAGTATCCTGTATAGTGAATTACACAAAGAAATAATGTGAGCATGAGGCCTTGACTCATGCACAGC
Source organism: Pinus taeda (assembly GCA_000404065.3). Lineage (NCBI taxonomy): Eukaryota > Viridiplantae > Streptophyta > Pinopsida > Pinales > Pinaceae > Pinus > Pinus taeda. The sequence goes on from APFE031054456.1 coordinate 114,397, forward strand.
ATGTCACCTACACAAGTATGGTTGGCCTAATAATACATTACAAACATCCAGAGGTGTAACATCACACAATACCTCATATGTGAAGGGTTTGATGTTGTAAGGAAGGCGGCACTACTATCGAACTTGGAGATCTCATCCTTGGTGAAGCCACCCGACACTTTACAGCTGCAGGTGTGATGTGGTTGGTAGGGCCAACCACTTCATGACCTTTGCTAAAATGAGGTTCTTTTGGCTACCACTATCAACAATGAATTGCAGTGGTGAACCCTTCATTCACATATGTGAGTGGAAAAGATGTTGTCCCTCCTTTGGATCTTTGAGCTCATTCTTCTGGATCTTGGTGGTGGCAACAATGATGCTAGGCTCTGCATCAAGGATCTGCTTCCCATTTCCATTCCCTTTGTTGGGTTCTAACTCAGGGTTTAAACATGCATTTGATTCTGAAGCTTTCAACTCGGCCACCAGCGGCTGCTTGGTCCGACACTCACTTTTGTTGTGAGTGGGGCTCTTGTGGAACTCACACCACTTTCCTATGTCCTTATTCAACTTCATGGTGTTGTTCTTTTCTTGTGGCTTTGATGGGTTGTCTTGGCTCACCCTGACTTGGCTTTGTCCTTTTTTCTTTGGATTCGCAGATCCAAAGTCTCGCTTCTTCTATTTAAACTTATGGTTGATCTTGACAATGTATCGGTACGTAAGGCCGAGTGAAGACATGTTTAGGAACTCCATCACTTCATGGATGTATCTATGTAGGTAGTCACAATATTTGGGTACCAGATGCAACTCAAAATCTTTGATACCGAACTATGTGTGAAGGGTGTGAAAATGTTTTGTGAACTCGGCACATCTTGGTCTTGTCCCTACCACAACATGGTCCAAATTTATGTATTTGACCTCATAGCTTTTGATATAGTAGTACTGCTCCTTGATGGTATCCTGGAAGGAATTCCAAGTGGGTGAAACTGAGAATAGTGATTCCGTACTTTCATCCTTCTGCTTATAGTAGGTTTCCCACCAGTCTTTGACATGGGGGCTACTTTGAGAAGAGCAAAAATAATCTTTTCCCGAATAGAAAAATCATGAACAGAAAAATATCCCTCTAGTAGATTTAACCATTTATCAATGACATCTGCATCTATTTAACCCTTGAATATGGGGATAACAAAATTAACTTGTACCTTAAATAGTGTGGCATTTCTAGAGTAGCTATTGGAATCTAATGTGTCACCCCTGGGTAGCCGCTGAAGGATCTTGGCAAAGTTGTCCATCATCACATTCCTTTATCACTCGAGGGCTTCTTTGAGCAAGATTTTGATAGGATCTCTTACCCCCTCACATTTCTTTTCATCTTCCATGGGAGGCTATCAGGATTTGCAGGGCTGGTCTTGCAAAGGTTCGACTAGTTCAAGCCCTAACTCCTTATATCCCGACCTCATTGGGGTCATGCAAAGAAAAATAGATAAAAAAGCAAACCACTCTAATACCACTTAGATTTAAACAAGAACGCAACAAATTAAAAACATAAGCATAAACACAGAGATGTAGTGGAAATAATACTTCATTTCATTAGTGTAAAAATATTGAAATATGCTTACAAACAGAAATGGTAATAAACCAGCTAGGGCGATGGTAGCTTATCTTTGAGAAGAGATGTGGCGGCTACATGCCTTTGAACTATGTTACAATGAGGCTCAAAGGAATATTTATTGTTGAGAAACAATGGAAAACCCTTAACATCCCAAAACCGAACCCTAGAAGCTGAAACACCAAATTGTGGGCCTCGTTTTGGGTAAGTTCATACATCAACTTCCCGGGGTCGTAACTATGGCACCCGATCTTTGTTTGACACGTATAATAGCTCATTAGAAAGATTTATCCAAACGCTAAATATTTGGGAATAACAACATTCGTCCATCGACCCATGTTACATCATGATTTCCCAAAAGATGTCGTTTAGGGCCTCCAAATGGCTCCTAAAGTTCAGGACCCGAAAAACTGCTAAAAATAGTAAATTGTGCTACAATTACGGAAATTGAAAAAAATGAAAGAGCCAGATTGTGGGGGTCCAAGTGGGATAGGTGGGTGGCCATCAACATCCACCTGGATCATCATAATACTTAGTTTTTCATGTTTAATTCTTTCCTGGAGATATCATTGTTTACCTTGAATATTGAGGCCTCTAACATTCCATGAGACAATTATCACTATGAAAATTTATTAATTTGGTGGAATACTGCTTAAAGTCGTACCACCTTGCCTCAATTTAGCAATTGATTCCTGCAAATGCTTTTGACCTCATTTTTCCTACTTTTCCTTGGGCACCTTACTCTGGACCGCTACATGGTTGAGATTTAGGGTTCTCTTTCTAGCTTAATGTGAACTGGCTTAGTTTTTCTTGGTATATCTAAAAAGTATCTCGATAGAGTTTTTTTTGTTCTTCTGGAATGAATCTTTCATCCATATTCTACCATTCATTCGAAATCAACTGGAGAAATTCTTCATCTATACTCATTGCTTCCTCCTGCTCCATGGGATCATCGTGAGATTTCCTTTTTGATTTATTGTCTACCTTGGTTGGAACCCTAACATTTTCAATGTTGTTATCGTGACTCATATTCCTTGGGTTCTCATTGTCTTCCATCAATACCTCATATGTGTTTTCTTGGCCTGGGTTCTTATGTTGTGTTTGCTGAGTTGATGGCGTTGGCATCTTTACATTCCTCTTTTTGTTAGTTAGCTCTTGTAAGGCCTCTTGATCATCCTAAGTCTTTGGTTTTTCCTTTAAGGGTTTCCATATCTACTAATCCCATTTTTTTCAGGGGGAAATCTCTAAAAAAATACCCATATTCATGGAATTTTTGGTAGTGGAATGGGATGTGCTCATAATCTAGGGGTTGTTTCCATACCTCATCATGATATTCCAACTCAATGAATTCTAGAAGAGGTTCAGTTATGTTCATGTAAACATAGATTCATCCATAAGAGGTGTAGCGACCTCAATGAGTTGAATCAAGTACTTTAACAAATATTCCAATAGAATTTCCTATTCCTTGCAGTATTTCTAGATCCCAGAAATCCATTGGAAGAGAAAATAACCTCACCCATATCGGTGCTGCCATAATTTTTTCTTGATCTAGAATTGACCATTCTTTCCACTAGTGCATGAAGAGTCCAACATTATAGATGAAATAAGGCCCGTTTTAAAAAACCCTTTCTTTATCTTCCATAATGGTGAATATCACCATAAAGAAAGCATTACACCCCAATTTTTTGTTAATATGTCCTTCTGGATGCCATTTCTGTTGGATCCATTTGACAAGCTCTCTCTCTAAAGGCCAGGTACCTACAAATTTGCAAATTAGAGCATGATCATTCATAAACTTGTGGTATTTTTTAATTTTGTTGTTTGGATCATGAATCTTAGCTTTTCTGCTACGCACAGTAAACATTGTCCCCTCATCCATGCCTGCCATTGTTCCCGCATAATTGGATTTCCATTATTTCGACGTTCTTTGTTGGCCGTTGCTGAAGCACCATCCTTACTACTTGATTTTGTTGTTACAATATTTAGATAGGAGGCGATCCCTCCCCTCCCAGCTAGCTCACTCATCCATTTTGTCAGTTATTTGATTAGAAATGATACCTAGGGTTGAAGGACCGATGTTGCATAGATTTTTTAGATTCGGCAGTTCGTAGCCCTAATAGAGCTCTTCATCCCTGAGAGTGAAATCAAATGGTGACATTGATATGTATGTTTATAAATTAATGATTATAAAGAAACAAATATATTTTGGATAAAATTGCAACTAACTAAGCTATTATTCTAAGAAATGATTCCAATCCTAATCTTGTTTAGCTAGAATAAAATTGTGTTTTAGCTAGTAGATAGAAAAATAAAATTTGAATACCAAAGAATATTTCTCACAATAAGTTAGTCACACTCTATAGTTATGTTGTAGCAGCTACAACAAACTCCAAAATTTTGGCCTATGCTTAGATTTATGAGCCTACTGTGGATCCTCTGATTGATCATTCTTTAATCACTTATTGGTAAGCTGATGATCTCAAGCTCCCCTCTTCGATCTTAAGACTCATTCATGCTTTTATCTTTATATAGTATGTGTCATATTTGGGCATGGGGATTATCAATTATCATGTAAAAGGAAGTTTCTCTTTCTTCAAGGGGAAATGATTGTGAGAATGGGTTGTCTTCACCACATAGACATGGTTCGCACTCATTTCATGGAATCTTGCACAAGTGTCACCTTTATCCTCTCAAAGTCTATCATTGGAGTTGCACTTGTCATAAGATACCCCAAAGTTTGTTTCCTTAAGAAAAGTATGTTTTTATATGTTCTAGATGGTCTATGTTGTGTCACTAAGAATTCAAGTGCATGATCGTAGTCAACTTCTATCACTGTTCTCGTTTCCACCGATCCTACACTTGACGAAATTCCAAATTTTCCCTAGCAACCTAGACTAATCCAACTTTCCTGAACTACTCACTTTGCATCTGCAACTAGCAAGATTTTTCCCTTAATCATTAGAACTGTACAATGAATAGAAAGTCCATCCTCCCTTGCCATCCCAAAATATGTAGTGGTTTCCTCCAGTGTCCTTCCCTAGGTTGGAACCCGTTGCCTCCAAAAACTATGCAGTTTTGTCCCTCAGGCATCTCAACTGCCCTGTTTGCCTTGTATCCTAAAACTGCATAGACGTGTCCTCCCAGGTCCATATCCCACAGCAATCACTACTTGCTTAAAGTGTGCAATTGTGCCTCTTAGTGTCCATGAATAAGGATGACATGCTAGATGACTCTTAAGGAGTTGAGGAGAAATATAAGAATACTAAGGAACCCAAGGTATGATATAAGATCAGGACGACATGAAGAATCCATATGATGCATAACCCTTTGGAGGGTAGGTATGGAAAATAAATCACATCTTTTGAGATACACCTCTTTGTGTAGCTTGAAGGACCACTTATCATTGGCATATAATTATGTCTTTAATGACATGCATAATTGCCAGCATTGATAGTAATTCCATTTGTTTCCTCTAAGTGTCTTGTTCCCTTTCACTTATTGGATCAATTGTCTTCTTTTGGCATATTGGGTTTTGATTTCATGTTTGTGAGCCTTTCTACTGACCTTGAAGGTTGGCATTTGTGTATACAAGTTTTCCTAACCATGTAAACAATTCTCACATTCATACACAAAGTTTTAAGCACTATCACACAAGTTTTGTCATGGTTGTCCTAAGGTCTAAATCAAGTATCACACTTGTCACTTTTAACTCTAGAAAGTCTCACATAGGGTAATGCTTTATCTTGTTGTCCCAGTGGTCTATTTTGTCATGTCATCGAAGTATACTAAGTGTTTGATCGCAATGTCAAGTTCCTCATGAGTTCATTTTCCTCTCACACTTAGCCATTTTCTTAAAAATCCTTTTGATCAAATAACTCTCTCTTATCGGACTTTAACTCAGTTGCAAAATGTGCAATCTCAACCCTTAGTGACACTTCTATGGTTCCTGGAACCACACAGTGTGCAAAGACTGTCCCTAGGGCATTTGCACTGTGCAATCCCAAAGTTTAGCAGCTTACCTTCCTTCTTAGAATTACAAAAAAGTTGCTTCAAGACCGACCTGAACTCCGCATTTCACAAGATCAATCATTAAGCCTCCTCCCTGCCTACTAGAACTTGTTAATGTGTAGAGACCCAAGCCTTTTTTTTCTCCTAGAAATGCACAAAGGTGTTCCCCTACTGTTCTCCCTTAATGGGACTCACTGATCCCAAAAACTACTCATATATGTCCTCTCTGGTACCTCTACTGCCAAGTCCTGCCTTCCCTCATTAAACTACACAAACTTGCCTCCCACAGACTCATTGTGTAGCTACCACTAATGATCTCAACTGTACAATCCTACCTCTTAGTGGCCTTTGCATAATTTTTCCCAATAGTTTGTGCTCAAGATTTACTTAGCCAAGCCGGAGCTATGCTTTGCATAGTCTTAGTGATTAATCTCCCTCCCTATCACCTAGAACTATGCAATGCACACTTGCTGGGCCCTCATCCCAGCCTATTATCCATCTTGGGCCTACTCCATGGATAACAATGCATCATCTTAGACTAGGAGGTTTTGTATTTTATGTCATCCTGTCATGGGTGAGTTGTAGGAACATGTATATTATTAGATCATGGCAAAACAATGAAGAAGGAGAAGTAGGGGTGGACATGCCAAAAGACTCACTTAGAGCTGGACGAAAAAATAAGATTTTCAAGAAAAGAAAAGGGAACACATGCATGCAACCACCTCCCAAGACCAAAGATCACTGAAGACCCTGCATCATCAAGCTATACAGAGGAGAAAAAAAATCACATACATGAGCACATCTATCATTCAGTAGTAACAACAGCTTGATATCACCACCTCAACAAACTATTCATGTCATTAGCGTCATGTCAAGTCATGTCATGAGCTATGAAATTACACATCACTATTATGGGCAATGTATATTTTAAATCAAATATAATGTAAAGTGGAAGTCCAACGGACATAAATGAATACAAAGAGTAATGTTAGTTGAGAATTCATAGGAAGTTGAACAATCATGAGAGTAGTCGAAGAGTCATAAGGGTCAGGCATCACCCTTGGTAATATATACCGCCTCATTGTATGAGCAACGAAAATTTTCACCTTGGCTCCTCCGACAAAGAATATAGAGTTTTTGGTCAGTTCTTGAAGGAGCAAGAAGTGGCTCCAATGTCCCATTACTGGGTCTAGTGATGTGTGATGTACAAATGTGTCTTGGAACTTTCTCTTAATACAAAAGCATGTTCAGGCCAACACATTTTCATGCATGTCTTGTGGATGTTTGTAAGACTTTTCTTTTTGTGTTTGTAGTTCATGTTTGTTTCATATGTACTAAGATAGTTGAACTATTTCAGAGTTTTTACTACTTTCCTTGCTGGAAATGTGTTGTATTGGCTATCACCACTATCTCATCCTTGTGGACTACTTCGCAAGATGCTACACATACCTTCCTTTCTTACTAGCTATAATGCCCGTCACATCCATTGTGGACTACTTTGTTGGATGGTGGATGGTTCTTCCCTTGTGTTTAGTTTTAACAACTGCCACATCCATTTTTATTCCATTGGATGCTCGATAAACCTTCCTAATTCGAATGTGTCTCTTCCTAGGTGCTACTATTACCTCTCACGTAGAGGCTTGCTTTAATCTTTCCTTTTTGCGGTAACATAACCTTGACACAGTTACATTATGCAATCTTGAGGAACACTTACCTTGTTGCTTGAAGATACTAGTGTAAAGCTCTCATCTGCTAACAATTAGAGTCAAGGAAAATCTCTAACTATATGGCAACTGGGCCTTTATACCAGACGGGACTCCTACACCAAACAGTGTGAGGTCTAGTTGGGACTTCATATTAGGGAGATGACCTTGGTTAATGGATTTTCAGTACCATCAATAAAATGGTTCCAGAAGGAGGGCCAGTTGACAAGCAGAGCCTGTTGCATTTGGTTTGAATCTTTTACCTAAATTGGCTCATACACAAATCGTACTCCCAAGGTGTTTCTCCAATTTTTCCCTTGATCAATTTTCAACCCCTAATGAGATTCTTGATCACTTATCCTAGTTAAAGTTTGATGGTGAGGAAGGAATCTCCATAACCAAGCACATTTCCGATTTTCTTCAATTTTGTGAACCTTATGAAATCAATAATGAAGAGTTTGCTTGCATTCTTTTCTTCCTCACCACTGAAGGTCATGTTAATCAGTGGTTCCATACCTTGCCACTTACTTCCATCCATTCCTTAGGGAGCTCCATAAAGCCTTCGGTAATTATAACTACCGAGATGTTTGTGGAAGGATCGATATCTTAAGAATGGAGCTTAACAAATCAGTTGTGAATTTTTCTGATTGGTTCCTTCACCTTTGCTTTGAAATTTTGGAAGAAGATTTGAACTGGGATTTCTTGAGACAATATTTTAAATGCTTGGTTTATGTCTCTCAATATGGTGAACCGCCTTTTTTCCCTTCCTCCCCAACTCTCATGGATCATGAGGCATCCCAAATTACAGAGGAGGAGCCCACTACCTCATTTGCTCCTTTTCCGGTCCTGGTGTGGGTGCCTCCTTGTGGTGATCATGAAATTGGGAAATATATGAATCAAATCTCGAGTTCATCTTCTCATTCATCTCCCACATCAATGGAGGAAATTCTAGAATGGCCCACAAAGGCTATGATTAATATTCGCTCCTTCATTCCACAATAGGACGCCACCATTCATAACTCTAATCTCAAGGCTGATCTAGATTTATGTTATCCTTTATATTCTTCATATCCTAATTCTTTGTACCATGACTCACTTGCTCAATCTGCTTCACTAGCCAATTTTTCACATTCTCTTGATTCTCAAACTATTAGCTCCTCATGAAAATTTTAATTTGAATCTAGAATTTGTTTCGGTCCAAGAAGGCGTTCCTATCGAAACTTTCCTTTGACCTCACTTTCCCTTGTGTCCTACCATTCATAACACATCCTCTTGCAATGGAGATACTCCATGTTCTGTTGTTTCATCATCCGATGAGCTATCTCCTCGATTTACACAAGGCAGTGAGGTTATCCATGATGAAGTTGAAAATAGTCAAATCATAGAGGACTCTTCCCACCCCTCGTCATCTCTCCTTTTGAATGAAGAAAACTCTTCAAATCAGCTTTCTCATGAGATCTCACCAATGCATTTATCTTTGAATGTGCCATATGAAGAGCCTCTTCAATTGAATAATCTAGTTATTATTGAAGATGAAAAGGTTTGTGAAACTTGTGATAGAGATGACTGCCATCCGGAGAACAATTTTGAGACCAGCAACAACATCCACCCTCAAACCATGCATGTTCTGGTTCAATCTTAAAAATGTGATTCTACAATCTTGGAAATTTTAGGGATTGGTGAGGGAATCAAGCCACTTCAAGTTTCATTAATGGTTATGTCAAGATCTCACGACTTTGGTAATCCCCTCGAAATAAATCATATCTAGTTTCTCTCGTACAATTTGTCTATCTCCATGGTTTCATTCGGTGTGAATTCCTGTGTAAAAAATGTTTTTGTATTCTGGCTGTGACCTCATAAATTCTCAAAATTTCACTTATGGCCGAATTCATGAATATGTTGCAATTCATTCATCTTCATGCAAACCTCTCACATCAAACTCAAGTTGGGAATGTCCATCTCTCATGAAATCATGGAATTGTGAAGTTGACTATCTCAAGGACTATCTTTGCTTGCAATCATACCTTTTGAATTTACCCCTTAATGTTCATCTCCTCAGTCTTCTTGTGAATCTCGTATCGCAAATTTGTCCTCTCATCACACCAGAAATCTCCCTGTGTGATAATACACACACAAGTTGTCTCACAAATCAAGTTCTTCTCCACCCACTATTGATTGAGCTAGTTTCATACCTTCGTGGTGTAAGCATCCCTTTTTAACTCTTTTGATGGATATTACGCTTGTAAAATTGGTCACCAGTTACAGGAAGGTGGTCTGTCATACCTGGATTGTAAGGAAGTTGGTTCAATTTTTTAGAGCATTTGCAAGATTATTCAAATTGATTTTTCTTTATTCATTGCAAACTAGGAATATGATGTTTCAATTAGCTCATCTTACCAATCCTCTTTCTTCAATCAATTTCATTTGTCTTATCATTTTCGCATTAGCACATTCGATGACAGTTGTTTCACACTCTTTCATCTTCATTGTTCAACATATTTCTATTTAGATTTCTATCAAATAGGTGAGGCACTTTAGCCTTTGCTCATGGTTATGGTAGGTCCTCACTATCTTGGCATGAATGTCAAAGATGATTAGATCTATTTTTCCTTACAAGATTCCCATCATGATCGTACTTCTCTAATAAAAAAATCACATTTTCAAAGATCACGAGGCTTTCAAGATGGCCATCATGAATTTTACAATACAAAAAGTTTCAATCCTTCCTGACGCTCGCTAAGAAGCTCGGTGTAGATGCAGACACATTCACAATAAGCTTCCAAGGTTTGTTGAAAGGTGGTATTCATTGAAAAGTAAGCATGTGGATTGGGTGAAAGTAGTGGTCGTGACACACCTTTCTACCCATAAGCAAGACCTTCCTTTTCTTATGGAAGTTTTTCGAGTTTTTATATATTTTGTTGCACATCATCTCTTATCTATTTTAATCGTTCATATCTTTGTGGATGGAGGTCGGGAAAGACTACGGTGGCTTCATTGGAAATTTCATTACACATAACCCTAAACTTCTAGTTGTTAAGATAGGAGTAGGATTAGCTAATATTAGTTTTCTTTCACTACACTCATTCCATGTGGTTTGTCCTTGTTTTCTTACTCCAAATTTACATCTTGTTTTCTTTAATCATTTTTTTTGTCTTGTATTTTCTTTTTGTTTCCTATTTCCATGTCTTCTTTCTTTTGCTTTGTTTTCCTCCTTGTTGATTTTTTGTTTCGTTACCATTACGTGAATAAGTGTTGTGCCTGGACCTATTTGGCTTCCAAGTGTGTATGTGGCTGAAGTTCAAAGAGTCTTGTGACGCTTCAGCATTTGGCCAATACTGTGTCTAACTTCCTTGTAATTGGTTGTATCTTTTGGTTGATAAAGTCTTGATGGAAAATACGATACATTCATAAGGAGAGCTTTGGTACTACCATGAGCATGTGTCTAGTATGGAAACCTCATGCGTATTCTTATTTTTTCTCTTTGGTGTTTTCAACGTTATCCAACTAGTAGAAATGGAGAAGGGGAAAAAATCTAAATGACCAAACCTAAATCAGAGGTATTTATATGATTGTTTGAAGGAACAACCTCCTACTCTTAATAATTTGGGATCCCTCTTCTGCCCCAGATTAAATAAGTGTCGATGCAAAATTCTCTTTTAAAAAAGCTAATAAATGTGAAAGAAGAGAAAGAATTCCTGCGCGGAGAGGTGAAGCAGGAAAATCCACTGGGGTACTCTCCAGTCTTGCTGGTAGTGGAGAAATTTTGGTTTTCCTGCGTGAGTCCATCACAGTATTGTCTAAGCCTAGTGGCAGCGGAAAAACACCAGATATGAAAACTATACTATGAAAATCTTATGTTCACGAGCTAAACTACCTTTTCTAATTTGAAACACTATGATCTAGTTGAATCTTATGTTGTGTTCAACTGAGAAGGTACGAAGGGGACCATGTCTGCCCATGGGGTAAGTGAAGAAGCCAAAGAAATATGGATGATGAATCAAAACTCCCTGTAGGACTAAAGCATTGTACTAAATTGAACCAAGAAAGAGAATCTAATATTCAACCAGTGTGTTGCCAAGTGTTGTAGAGGGTGCAAGCAGCAACAACCTCCAAAATGTTTCCCTATACTTAAATTCCAGAGCCTACTATGGATCCTGTGATTGATCATTCCTTATTCACTTATTGGTAAGTCAATGATCTCAAGATCCCCTCTTCACTCTTAAGTGTCCCGCATTCTTTTATCTTTACATAGTATGTGTCATCTTTGGGCATGGGGATTATCACTTGTCATGCAAAGGGAAATTTGCTTTTCTACAAGGAGAAATCTTGTTGATAATTGGTTTTCCTCTCCACATAGACATGTTTCACACTCATTTCATGCACTCTTTCACAAGTGTTTCCTTTATCCTCTCAAACTTTTATCATTGAAGACACACTTGTCACAAGCTGCCGCAAGGGTTGTTGAATTAATTGAAGTCTATTTTTATATGTTTAGGATGGTCTATGTTGTGTCACCAACCATTCAAGTGTGTTATCAAAGTCAAGTTCTATCACTGCTCACATTGGTTCCACTGGTCCCACACTTAAAAAAAATTTGAAGTTTCCCTAACAACCTAGCCTCATCCAGCTTTCCTGAACTGTGCACTACGCATCTGCAACCCTTAAGCCTTTTCCCTGGCTTGCTGGAACTACACAATATGCAGAAATGCAAGCCTCTCTTGGAATTAAAAACTGTGTAGTGGTTTGCTTCAATGTCTTTCCCCGAGTCGAAACCCATTGTCTCTAGAAAATGTGTAGTTTTGTCCCTCGAGCATCTCAACTACCTAGTCCACCTTTAGTCATGAAACTACACAAATGTGTCCTCCTAGGACCATATCCCATAGCATTGACTGCCCACAACAATGTAAACTTTGAAATGGGAACTATAAACTCAAAATGGGAACATTGGACAAAAAACCTCAAAAAAACATGAAAAACAATGCTAAAAACGAAAAGTGTGTATACTGGAATGATGGTTTTTTTTAAGGGTCAATTTTGAACATGTTTTAAAAATGGCAATGAAAATGAATGTTTTGTGCAAAAATTGTGCAAAAAACACCCTACAAGTGAAAAGTGTTGATACTAGAATGATGACTTTTTTTTTAATGTCAATTTTCAACATTTTTAAAAAAATGTGAGTAACGCTGAATTTTTATGTGCAAAAATTGTGCAAAAAACACCCTCTAAAGGAAAATTGTCATGCTGAAATTCTTTTCTTTCTAAGGTAAATTTTCAATGTTTTGAAATAATGGTGTAAAATTTTCAAAAGGAATAATGAAAACATAAAGCTAAAAATAAAAGGAAAATTTAAAACAATAAAAAAATTAAAAATATGCAAAATATAAAATAAATATTTATAAGAACAACACAAAAATAAAATAGAAATATAATCATGAAAAGTTAAAAAATTATAAATTAATCTTAAAAGACCAGAACAATTAAAATATTAAAAAATATAAAGAAAAAAAAAACCATTATCGACGTTGTGGATCTGATGAGCGCTAGGGTTTCGCAGGCGAGGGTTCTGTCAAAGGAAGGGAAGAAGGGCTATTGATTGTGGAAATAGCGTAACCGGACAGATCTCAGGTGCGAGATTCAAAAGCATAGGAACTAGAGCAAGAAAAGGATGAAAACCTAAAGACTGGGGGATAAACAGAAGCGCAGGATCTGAGGGAACGAAATGGAAAGGGAGCAGGGGAGGGGAGAGATTCCCTCCTTCAAAGCAGTGATAACAGGGGAAGCGAGGAAGGAACGACAGAAGGATGGAGACAGATCGAATGAAGGCGAGACCTCAGCAGCGGGATCGCAAAGGAGAACGGGAGCAACAAGTAAATGTTTGTCGACGGCGACGAACAAACCCAGGTTTGTAATACTGCATAATAGATTAGAAAAATATAGAAGCCACATGAAGGATTATGCTTTGATCTGTAAGTTTGTAGGATACTGGCCAGCAGAGAAAGACCTTCTCAGATGGATTCAGCAAAGCTAGAAACCAAAACGGCATGTGGAAATAAAGCTGGGGGCGAAGGGATTTTTTACAGTTATATTTTCCAACCTAGAAGACAGGCAAAGGATCTTTGAGGAAGGCCCCTACTTCATGAACAATGCTGGATTATTTATGAGATAGTGGGTAGACTGTTACAACCCAGATAAGGAAAAAATGTTAGAAGCCCCGGTATGGATCAGACTCTTTGGCCTACCAATAGAATTCTGGGACCCAGAGATCCTTGAGGGTATAGGTAACGCAATAGGATCATTTGTGAAAGTGGCAGAATCGACAAAGAGGGGAAGATATACAACATACACAAGAATATGCGCTTACATGAACATAACAGAGCCACTTCCAGACACAATAGAGTTGGAATATCACGATGAGATCTGGCATCAATCAATTGATTATGAACACATTCCCTTTCGCTGCAGAAGATTCCATGAGTATGGTCATCTGTACCGAGAATTCCCTATCACATTAGCAGAAAAGGAAAAGGAAGCAGAAAATGAGAGGAGAAACGCGGCAAAGAAATCAGGAAAGGAGGATGAGGACTTCAGAGCAGTGCAGAGGAAGAAAAAAAGAGGGAACAACAAAACACAGACGAACAAACAAAAAGGAATCCATATTATAGAATCCCAAAACAAGTTCCAAATACTACAGGATGAAGAAGTAGAAACAGAGGATAACAAAGATGAGGAAATAGAAGGAATGGAAGTCATAACGGAAAACATAGATAAATAGACAGATCAAATAGATAAAGGTCAAGAGAGGACAGAGAGTCCAATAGAAAACCAAGAGGATCAACGAGGAATGGAAATAGACCCACAGAAAACAAAAGTAGAGGAGGAAGAACAAGTAATGAAGAAGCTGTTGCAGGAATGGAAGAGGATCGATGAAAGATTTATTCCAGAGGATCAGAAACAGATGTATAAAGAAGCCATTCAAAGATATAAAGAGAAAAAAGGACTAACAGAAGATCGAAGAGATGGGAAAATGGAGATGCAGGAAATACAAAATCTAGGAATGAGCAGTATTGGCAAGGGAGGCAAAAAAAGAGGTAGAAGAACAATGAGTGAAACAATTCAAGAAGTCGGAGAGATGTTAGTAAACTCAGGAAGAGTTATACCTCTCTCAGAGGTATTTCAATCCCCTTCCAAACTTTTGCGATGATCATCACAAGCTGGAACATAAGAGGCCTCAACGGTAGAGGCAAACAAAGGTATTTAAATGACAAACTGAAAAAAGATAAACCCAACATATTGATAGTACAAGAAACAAAAATAAGTACTGAGAAAATGAGAGACATTTTAAATAGAAACAAGAATAGATATGAGATGATGGGACAGGATGCGATTGGGAGTGCGGGGGGTTTGGTAATAATTTGGAACCCTGAAGAAATACAATTAACCAATTGGATAAGTTTTCCAAGAATTCTAAGAGGGACTGCAAAGATAATAGGAACAATGGAGGAGGTTATTATAACAGGGGTTTACGGACCCCATACCCAAGGAGAAAAGGAAAACTTTATGCAAAATATAAAAGCATTGAGGAGTCTAATCCCTGGAAGGCAGTGGATCATAAGAGGGGATTTCAATCTGATTAAAAGCTCAACGGAAAAAAGAGGAGGGCTAAGGAGAATGGATAAAGCAATGGAACAATTTGGAGACATGATTAGGGAGCAGAGACTGATCGATATTCAAACTATAAATAGAAACCATACTTGGAACAACCGAAGATGGGGAGTTAATCAAATTGCTTCACGACTTGATAGGTTCTTAATTTCAGAACAAATAATGATGAAAGATGTTTTCATAGAAGCCACAATTCTTCCGGTTGCAGGGTCAGATCATTGGATGATTAAAATGGAAATAGATCTCAAGCAAAGACCAAACAACAAACATTCTAGATTTGAATCATTTTGGTTAAGAAATGAGGGGCTGTTAGAGAAACTTGAAGAATGGTGGAGGAAGAGTGAACAAAAAGGAAAAAATAAAATGCACACCTTCCAACTCAAATTAAAGGAGCTGAAAGACAAAATAAAAAAGTGGAATAAAGAAGAATTTGGAAATATACTGGAAGAGAAAAAGAAACTAGAGAAAAGAAAGGAAGAGCTGCAGCAGATGGATATCCTAGAAGGTATACAGGAAGAAAGAATAAAGGAAGAAGGAATTATAATAAACCAGCTAGAAGAAAGAAGGAAACAAGAAGAGATCTTATGGAGACAGAAGTCAAGGGTTCAATGGCTTAGAGAAGGGAAAAGGAATACTAAGTTCTTCCATAAAGCAATGATACAGCATAGACAAAGAAACATAATTTTCTCCATAAAAAACCAAGAAGGCCAGCGAGTCCTCCAGCATGAAGAAACTGAAAAAGTTTTGGTTAATCATTTCAAAAACTTATTAAATGAAACTCAGGACAATAGAATAGAAGCTATAACGAAGATAAGTAGGGAGATCCCTAAACTGGTAACTAGAGAACAGAATTTGGCTCTGATGAGGAAAGTTACAATGGAAGAAGTGGAGGAAATAGTCAGGAATATGAAAAGGAACAAAGCTCCTGGGCCAGATGGGTACACAGTAGAATTCTACCAAGCAGGATGGCACTTCCTTGCTGAAGAGGTTCTAGAAGTGGTGGAGGAAGCTAGAATCAATCAAAGAATATGGCCAGGTATAAACTCAACCTTGTTGACTCTTATTCCTAAAACTTCCCAAGTGGATAAAGCTGAATGCTTTCGCCCTATAGCCTTATGTAATGTTATCTATAAGATAGTGGCATCAGTGGTGGCCCAGAGGCTAAAATCTATTGTCCCGAACATTATATCCCCAGAACAAACTGGGTTTGTAGAAGGAAGACAGATCCTGGATGGATTAGTGGTGGCCCAGGAAGTAATCCACACTTTGAAAATGAAGAACGAAAAAGGAATGCTAATAAAATTAGATCTGTCAAAAGCCTATGACAAGTTAAACTCGAGATATCTAGAAGCCATCCTTCAAGCCTTTGGATTCTACGACAGATCAGTGAAGTGGTTCTTAAGCATGATTTCCACACCAAATTTCTCCATCCTGCTAAATGGAGCCCCATCTACTACTTTTAATGCTTCAAGAGGACTTCGAAAAGGTGATCCATTATCCCCCTTTGTCTTCATAATAGCAGCAGAAGGATTAGGTAGATATTTCAAAAAAGAATTAAGAGAAAGGAAAATCCAGGGTCTGAGATTATGGGGCAATCATACTACTGCCACCCACCAACAGTTCGTGGACGGAATAATGATATACTGCAAAGTATCCTTGAATGAGGTGAGAAGGATAAAGCGAATTCTAGAGGTGTTTATGAAAGGTTCAGGTATGGAGGTAAATAATGAAAAATCAAGAACATTATTTTTTAATACAGTGGAACCCATCAAAAATCATTTAACCAGGACCTTGGGCTACAGAAAAGGGGAACTCCCAACTAAGTATTTAGGAACTATGCTAGACTCATCATCCCTTAAAAATAGGAAACTGGAAGTTTATCTTGGAAAAGCTCATGAAAAGACTGGAAAATTGGTCTTTCCGTACTCTGAATCTTGCTGCAAGGGTCGTTTTGCTTAAATCAACCATCTAGGCGATCCTGATATATCCTTTATCAGTAATGGCAGCACCAAAAGGGATATGTAACAAGTTGATAGAGATATACAGAAAATTCCTATGGGGAGGACCTAAGCAACAAAAGAAATGGGCACTCTACTCATGGGATAGCCTAACCAAACTAAAAGAAAAATGTGGACTAGGTCTAAGGGACCCATCGATCCTAAATCAAGTTCTAGTAGCCAAATTAAGATGGAGATGGATGCAAGGAGGGAAGGACCTGTGGAAAGAAATATGGATAGAAAAATATAATATGCCATCAACTCCTAAAGAAATATTAAGGAAACAAGAAACACCACGAGGATTAGATATATGGAACTTGACTAATCAAAGCAGAGAATTAGTTGATGGACATATATTTTGGGAAATCAGAGGGGGTCAGAATGCGAGATTTTGGGAGGAAGCGTGGCAACAAAGGGAGAAAATGTTGAATCTACAAGGAATGCAGGACATCTACAGAGAATGTATGGATAGAGAAATCATCAGGGTCAAAGATTATTGGATAGAAGGAAGAGGAAATGAAGAATGGAGGGAATGGAAACTAATGGAAGACTGGAACAGGAATGCAACGGAGGAACGAAAAACAATGTTTAGTAAGGAATTAGACTCCAGGAAAATAAAAAATAGAGGAGGCAATGATATTCTACGATGGGGAAAAGAAACCAAAGGAACTTTCACTATTAGGGAAGCATATAATGTAAAATTCCAGCAAGAGCAGGGGGAAGATAAGAAGAAATGGAGGAAGTTCTGGAAAAATAAATGGTGGCCGAAGATGAAGATGTGCGTATGGCTGGTAGGGAGAAAATGCATTCTAACTTGGGACCGAATCCAAAAAAGAGTATTCTCAGGCCCATCAAGATGTTGCCTCTGTTACCAAGACGTAGAAGACGAGGAACACCTTCTCAATGGATGCAGAATGGCCCAGTTCCAATGGGATAAGACTAAAGATTTATTTTCAACATCTGAACGAAATCCATAGGATATAATACAAACTCTATGTAACTGGGGAGAAGGAAAGTTTAAAATCTCGGTGATAAGAAGAGCCTGGAACATGGTGGTAGGTTTCAATGTGTGGAATATTTGGAAAGAGGGAAATGGATGAATCTTCCAGGGGAAAATATCAAATCCGAAAGAAGTCTGGCAAAGGACCCTAAGACAAATTAGAGAATCAATCCTCGCAGAAATTTGGACAGTGGAAGATTGGAAGACCTCTGAGGAAGAAGCAAAAATCCTAAAAAGGTTGAACCTAGAACAAGGGATGGTCTTTCAACAAAAAACAAAGCAACACCAACCTATCGCTGGCCAAAGTTTTGCTGTCTTTTGTAAGCCTCATGAAGGGTTTACCAAGCTTAACTTTGACGGAGCGGCTAAGGGGAATCCAGGTCCAGCAGGATATGGAGGAATCTTTAGAAACAGACAAGGAGAGGTAGAATGGATCTATGCAGAACATGGAGGAACAATGAGTAATAACGAAGCGGAATTTATGGCAGCTTACCAGGGCCTCAAAATTGCTACAAGAAATGGATATAGAAAGATAGAGATCGAAGGCGATTCAACCCTGGTCATAACCACCATTAGAAAATTAATACAAGGGAAACAATGGGAGCAGGGTGTCAAAAGCTGGAGAATAGCGAGTATATTCCAAGAAATTGAAGAAACATTGAAAGGTATTGAATAAAAAATCACCTCACATGTCTGGCGAGAAGGAAATAAGCCTGCGGATTGGTTGCCCAATTGGGGAAGTAAGGAATTATTGGGGAAAGTGGATGACACCTGGACAAATCAATAATCGATGACAAGATGGGAAAGCTTAAAACAAATCATAGCCAACGATAACCATGAAACAACATAATGGTAATCAAAAATCCGTGAAGAACTGGAGCGGGAAGATAAGGTAGGTTTATTCGGCAGTGAAGACAAGACAGAAGGACGGCGGCCTCACCTCCTTGTCATTAGCATTTAATGATACCTTAGAGCAGTAGGTACGCAGTCCAAAACAAAACTCAGAAAACACCAAAGAGAGCATCATTCAAGTCGCAAGGAAGAAAGGAAGTGGAGGGAAAACTCATCATAAACGAAAAGGTGGTGAGAATTCTATAAGGCGGAGCAAGAGAAGGATGGAAGACAGCAAGAAGTTGAAGAAGGTGGCGAGGAAAGGTGAGACCTGGCAGAGGAACCAAAATCAACGCCTCAAACAAACCAAAATGGCAGTGAGCAGGGATAAAGGAGTACAGGCAAAGCGGGAGGCATTCAGAGACAGGCATTTTGAACAGAGCAGAGTAAAAACTGAAATTGAAAGCTCAGACAAAATGGAGAATAACCAAGACGAGGGTTATCGGAGTAAGACTTTTGAAACAGGTCAGAGCAGCAAAGGTACTAAGCAAGGTAGAAAGGATGGAAGAAGGAAAGCTCGTGAACAAAGAGGCAGAGGTAGACCTCGGAAAGCTAACATCAGCGAGGAAGGGAATCAGCCTCACGGAAGGCGAAAAAGGGGGAAGAAATCTATTCGTAGGGCGGTGCATGAAGCAGAACAGGCATACAATCTCGAGACAAATGAGGACATACGGAAAATCATTGATGTTATGGAAGACAAAGTCTTGGAGGAACCGTCTGACCCGGAGATGGAAGAATGGACAACCCAGCTGCCTGACCCAGGCAACACCAGAGGTAGATTAACCCTTTACCACCGAGCACTTCACACGTACTGGGTTCTGAAGCATCTCTTAGCCAAGGCCATGGAGCAAGTAGTGGCAGAGATGGTGGAAATGGCTCAGGAAGCGTCGATAGCGAAGAAGGAGGTGGTGAACATTGAAGGGATGCCGCGTAAACAGAACGAACAAATTAAGGAGATTCGGGAGATGCTGAAGGAGCTGGTGAAGACCAAAGACAACAATGAAGCCAAAAGGGGAAGCGCGGGGAATTAAGAGGCTTGTTAACTGTCTTTTTTTATTCTAGTTGCTCATGCTCTGTTTTTGGAAATTAGTTTGCATGCCACAACAGTAGTAGTAAAGATAGGTATTTTAGAAGATCTTTGAAAGAACATTTTTTGGAAACATTTGGAGTAAAAAGGTTTAATGTCCTGCAAGTTTTTAATGACAGTATGTAGAACGAAAAATAGTAGTGAATGTTTGATGAAGAGGAACCAACAGATCCGGTTTCCCATTTGGGCGGATTGAGGTTTCTAAGTTTGTATTTTCAAATTTGATATAGATAATAAAAATGCACTAGTTTAAAAAAAAAAAAAACTATTTTTTTAATCTCATAAACAATAAAAAAATGAAAAATAATTTAAAATTGGAGTAAAGATTAAGTTAAAATAGTAAATTTTTAAAAAGGAATAAAGATTAATAATAAACTAGTAGTTTAAAGGAATATTAGAAATTAACAGAAAAAAATTAAAAATTAAAATGAAAACTACTAGAATTAAGATTAAAAACATTTAAAAAAAAAACCGAGAAAACAAAATATGCAAAATAAATAAATAAATAAATTAAATAAAATCATTTTTTTAAATGTAGATATTTTCAAATTAACAAAAATAATGAATAAAAAACATTTGAAATTAATAATATATATTTTACAAAAAAAAATCATATTTTATATTAAAAAAATAAAATTAAAATATGGATTTGACATTAATTTAAAATTTCAATTTAAAAAAATAAATTAAAAAAAAGATATTCATATATATATAATTTATATATATATGTATATATATATTATATAGTATCTAATAATATATTCAATTACAAATATTTTCAAAAAATATATTTTAGAAATATATATACAATTTAAAAAAAAACATATGATTTTTTTTAAATACAATTAACATATTTAACAAAATTTGTTTTTTATTTAAAAAAGACATTTTATCAGCCATAGCCCAGCTACCCATGGGTGTGGCTATCCGATTCTTAGAATCAGATAGTCACCGCTTGGTCGCATTGGCGGTGGCTATCTTATTCCGAGAATCAGATAACCACCCCCATGGGCGGCCGGGCAATGGCTATCCCTTTCTTGGGGTGGCTGAGCGGTGCCTATTTGATTCCAAGAATTAGATAGCCACCTCCCAGACGCCCATGGGGGTGGATATCTGATTCTTGGAATCGAATAGCCACCCATGTCCCCACGAGTGGCAAGGAAATGACTATCCAATTCTGAGAATCGGATAGCCACCCCCACAGGTAGCCGCGTAGTGGCTATCCGACTCCGAGAATCAAATAGTCATCTCCATGGATGGCCTGGTCATGGTTATCCGATTTTGAGAACTAGATACCCATCCCCATGGGTAGTTGGGTGGTGGCTATCTGAGAATCGAATAGTCACCCCTATGGGTGACTGGGCAGTGGCTATCCAATTTTGAGAATCAGATAGCCACTTCCACGGGCTACCTAGTGGCGGGTATTTGATTTTGAGAATCGGATAGCCACCCCCATAGGTGGTCAGTTGGTCGATATCTGATTCTCGGAATTTGATAGCCACCACTCGCCTGCTCGTGGGGGCGTGACCCTCGGTGGCGAAGCTATGTGTATATATGTTTTTTAAATTTTAATTGTTAAATGTATGTTTTCTAAGTTTTAAATGTTTTTATTTTTTAAAATTAAAATATATTTATATATATATATATATATATCTATCATATATATATTAATATATAATATATATATATAGTATATATATATATTTATTTTTGTCTTTTTAACAAAATTATATAATCTTTTAAATGATCTAAAATGTTTATCGTTTAAAAAAATATCACACTTAATACCTTAAAAGATTTAAAGTGTCAAAAATTGTTAAATTTAGTAATTATTTACATTTCATGCATTAAAAAATTTAAAGTAAAAGAATAGGTATTTTTTAAAAAATGCCTGATGCAGAATCACCACTTTTTTAAATTAGCATGGAAATCACTAACATTCTAAAACATAATGTACATAAAAAAATTTAAAGTGCCAAAAACTATGCTCTAAAAAAAATATGTGTTCTAGATCGGCCATTTTCAAAATCCGGTCAATTTTTTGCTATCTCTACGAAACGGGTAGCAATATCAGTTCTCGTTTCAAAGTTTACATTGTTCCACTAAAACTACACAATTGTGTCTCTTAGTGGCAACAAAAAAATTAAATGCTAGATGACTTTCAAGGAGTTGAGGAGAAGGATAAGTAGAGCAAGGAACCTAAGGTATGATAGAATATCGGGACCACATGAGGACTCCATCTGAAGCATAACCCTTTGGAGGGTAGGTATGGAAAACAAAGAAAATATTTTGAAATACCCCTATTAGTGTAGCTTGAAGGACCACTTATTATTGGCATATCATTATGTCTTCAATTACATGCATGGTTGCAAGCACTTGTTGTAATTCCATGTGTTTCCACTAAGTGTGTTTCTCCCTTTCACTTGTTGGATCAATTGTTGTCTTTTGGCATGTTTTTTTTTTATGTCATGTTTGTGAGCCTTTCTTGTTACCTCGAAGGTTGGTCTTTATGTATACAGGGTTTCCTAGCCATGTAAACATATGTCACATTCATACACAAATTTTTAAGCACTATCACACATGTGTCGTCGTAGTCCTCCTAAGGTCTATCTCAAGTGTCGCACTTGTCGATTTTTGTTCTAGATAGTCTCATAGATGGTAATTCTTTGACTTGTTATCCAAATTTTCTATGTTGTCATGTTGTCAAAGTATGCTAAGTGTGTGATCTCAATGTCTAGTTCCTCACGATTTCACTTGCCTCCCACACTTAGCCATTTTTTTGAAAATCCTTCTGACTGGACAACTCTTTCTCACCGAACCCCAAATTAGTTGCACATTATCCAGTCTCAGTTGTTAGTGATGCTACTCTATGCCTAGAATTGTGCAGTGTAGATAGACTATCACAGGGAAGTTGCACTACATAATCCCAGAGTTGAGCAGCCTGCCTTCCTTCCTAGAATTGCGCAAACGTTGCTTCAAGCCTAAATTGAACTAAATATTTGGCAAGATCAATCGTAAACCCTCCTCCCTACCTACTAGAACCTTGCAATGCATAGAGACCCAAGCTTGATTTTCCTCCCATAACTATGCAAAGGTTTTCCCCCTAGTGTCCTCCCTCAGTCGGGACTCACTGATCCCAAAAACTATGTAGATTTGTCCTCTCTAGTCCCTCTCCTTCCCAGTCCTGCCTTCCCTCAGAAAAGTGCATAGACCTAGCTCTGAGGGTCTCATCTTACATCCTCCACCGATGATCTCAACTGCACAATATTGCCTCCCAGTGGCCTCTATGCAATTTTTTCCAACATTGAAGATTGTGCTCAGGAGTTCCTCAACCAAGCGTTAGCAGCGCCCTGTGTAGTTCAGTGACCCATCTCCCACCTTGTCACCTGGAACTGCATAATGTGTAGTTGTTAGGCCCTCTTCCTAGCATGCCATCTGTCCTGGGCTCAGTCCATGTATAACAATACATCATCTTAGACTAGGAGTTTTTCGATTTGAGGTCATCCCATCATGGGTGAATTGAAGGAACAAGTACAATGTTAGATTATGGAAAGACAATGAAGAAGGAGGAGGGGTGAACATTCTAGAGACTCACTTACAACTGGATGGACAAAGAATCTTACCAAGTACAAGAAAAGGGAATACATGCTAAACACCTCCAAGGACTAAATATCATTGAAGGCTTTACATCATCAACCTATGCAAAGGTGAAGAAAAAGTGCATCCAAGAGCACATCTATCATCCAAGTAGGAACAACGACTTAACATCACCACCTCAGCATGCTAGTCATGTTAGCAGTGTCATGTCAAGTAATTTCATGAGTCACTAAAGGCGACATCACAATTATGGGCCATATCTATTGTAAATTAAATGTAATGTAAAGTGGAAATACAATGGAAACACATGAATATGAAGAGTCACGTCAGTTGAAAATTCATAGGAAGTTGAAAAATCATGAGGGTAGTCAAAGAGTCACAAGGGTCAAGCATCAACCTTGGTTATATATACCCCCTCATTGTATGAGCAATGGAATTTTCATCTTGGCTCCTCCCACAAAGCATAGAGAGTTTTTGGTTAGTTCTTTGAGGAGAGAAGGGTGGCCCCAATGTCCCACCACTGGGCTAGTGATGTATGATGTACATATGTGTCTTGGAGCTTTTCCTTAATACAAAAGCATGTTCATGCTAACATGTTTTCATGTATGTCCTGTGGATGTTTGTAAGTCTATTCTTTCAGCATTTTTAATTCATGTTTGTTTCACATGTACTAAGATAGTTGAATTATTTCAGTTGTTTTAGTACTTACCTTGTTAGGAATGTGATGCAGAAGCATCTAAACTGCCATAATTAAAGGAGGAATCCAAAGCAGAGAAGGAGAGGACGTGGACTGTCAAGCAAAAAGGGGACAATTCTATTCAAAACGAAGTTAGTGATGGAATGGATAAAAGTCTAGATGAGACTTATTAATGCAATCTGCCACATATGTATGCATGTAGAGAGAATAGGGAGTTGTTGAGTGATTGATGGAGAGGATTGATCAGATCCTTTCATAGTGATCGGTCCAATTCCTCCCTTATATATATATTATCTATATATATATTATATATATATATATATAATATATATATATATATATATATATATATATATATATAGATATGAGCTGACATGTTCAATAGAGGATATAGAGTGATTGATAAAGATTTGTAGAAACCGAGATAGATAGAATGTAGTCGAAGGGGGACTTGTACTAAGGTTGAAACACCTTAGGCTCTAACATAAGTCTCTATATGTATAATATAAAAGTGTGCCTTGTGTTGATTTGTGTGCCTGTGTGTATTTTATAAATAGTCTGAATGATTATGTGATGTAGGTTTGATCGAGCATCGATAACTCAAGGATCGATGGCAATCCACTAAATAATGGATGGTTGTTATATATGAGTGTTCGTGCATAAACAAATAAATGGAAGAGGAATTGGATTAAGCACAGATTCCATAAAAAACATGCGAGATTAGGTAAAGCAGTAAGTGGGCGAGAATGCACAAGAGCCATTTAATCACATGGATCAATGGTCTAGACGATGTCATAGAGGAGCAAAGTGAAATATCCATTGGTAGGGTTTATTAGACAATTTTGGTCCTGAAAGCGGAAACCGAACTTACACTAAGAATTGGTGCAAAACACAGTCGGATTTGAATTCCAGACTTGAAATCTTATAAAAGGTGGCTTATACCCTTATCGAGTCTTGAAGGCATATTGGGTCAGCGCAATGAACTGATTGGAACCGACCTTAAATGATTTTGATCACGATGATGTGATGGAACATGGACTATTGGATCAGAAGATAGATCAACGGTCTAAATCTAATCGCTAATCACATATTGGAGCAAGCAAGGGACAACGCGATGGTGCTGATGTAATGGAACACCGATAGCGATAAGTCGGTGATCGGAGATCGAGCTGGTCAATAATCAATGATCAGAGATCAGAATGGCACTGCGGAATGGTGCGAAGGAGCACACCCACCAATATTTATAGAGGTGGGCTTATAATATTTGAGATCTAGCCCAAGGGTTTCGATGAGGATTTTCTTTGTATTTCCCTTGTTCCATGTATTTCTGATAGTTGTATGGGTGCGCGTTTTTAAGGCTAAATGCATATTTAAATACTCCTGATAGTGTAAAGGCTTTGATATGTTATATGGTATGATTTTAAATGCTTAAAGCCTTATGGAGTGCTTCTGATAGGGTCTGTGGGCTCATAACCGATAGGTCCCAGGATCGAATATTGAAATGAAAGGGGAAATTGGTCATCCTCCTATTTCTATTTTCATCAAGTGGTATCAGAGCAGGGAAAGGATTTCCTATGAGAAAGAAGAAGGGAAAGGAGGTACAATTGTATTACAACATGGAGAGTTTATGGTCTTACTGTTGCATAGATAGTGGTAGTGGAAGGTGAGAATATTTGCAGCAACTTAGAGCAAGGAGTGCTCAATTGGTTCTAGAGAAGAGAACTTGAAGGATGCCAAAAGGCCAAGTGAGGAGGGCTTGGTGAGGTATCATGTAACAGAGGAAGACTGTTACTGCAAAGGTTGGTTGCATCTCACAAAAGATAATGAAGGCAATTCCAAAGAGCTGTCAGTAGAATTGCTAAATACAAGGAGAAGCATATGACCAGGATGTCATAAATTTTTGTGCCTTAGGAGTCTGATGCTAGAGCATCTAACCCCCCTTAATCAAAGGAGGAATCCAAAGCGGAGAAGGAGAGGTCATGGACCATCAAGCAAAAGATGGACAATTCTGTTCAAAATAGAGTTAATGATGGAATGGATAAAAGTCTTGAGCATACTTATTAAATGTAATCTGCCACATATGTATGCATGTAGAGAGGTTAGGGAATTGTTGAGTGATTCATGGAGAGGGTTGATTAGATCCTTCACAGTGATCCAATCCAATGCTCCCTTAGATATATATATGAGCCTGCGTGTTCAATAGAGGATATAGAGTAATTGATAAAGATTTGTAGAAATAGAGATAGATACAATGTAGTTGAAGGGGGACTTGTTCTAAGCCTTAAGCGCCTTAGGCTGTAACATAATTCTGTATATGTATAATAGAAAAGTGTGTCTTATGTTGAATTGTGTGCCTGTGTGTATTTTATAAATAGTCTGAATGATTATGTGATGCAGGTTTGATCGAGCATCGATCACATAAGGATAAATGGTGATCCACTGATTAGTGGATGGTTGTTATATATGAGTGTTTGTAAATAAACAGTGAAATGGCAGAGAAACTAGAATAATCATAGATTCCATCAAAACAAATGAGATTAAGTAAAGGAGGAAGCGGGTGAGAATGTATAGGAGCCGTTTGATCACATGGATCAATGGTCTAGACGATGTTGCAAAGGAGCAAAGCAAAATATTACATTAGCGGGGTTTACTTCACAGTTTTGGTCCCACAAGTGGAAACCCAACTTACACTAAGAATTAGTGCAAAAAACAGTCGGATTTGAGTTTAGGAATTGAAATCTTATAAAGGTGGCTTATACCCTTATCGGGTCTGGAAGGCATATCTGGTCAGCGCACTGAACTGATTTGATTGGCCTTGAATGATTGTGATCACGATCATGTGATGGAACATGGACCGAAAGATTGAAAGCCATATCAATAGTCAAAATCTAGTTGTTAATCGCATAATGGACTGGGCGAGGGACAATACGATAGTACCGATGTAGTGGAATGCGGATACGTCGATAGCGATAAGTCAATGATTAGAGATTGGGCAGATTGCTAATCGAAGATTGGAGATCATAGTGGCGCTGTGGAATGGTGCGAAGGAGCGGACCCGCCAATATTTATAGAGGTAGGCTTATAATTTTTGAGATTCGGCCCAAGAGTTCTAACATGGTTATTCTTTGTATTTCCCTTGTTCTGTGTATTTTTGACAGTTGTATGACCGCAAGTTTTTAAGGCTAAACACATATTTAACTTCTTCTGATAGGGTCTATGGGCTCATAACCCATAGGTCCCAGTATCGAATATTGAAATGAAAGGGGAAATTGGTCATACCGCTATTTCTCTATTCATCATAATGTTATTTATTAGTTATCACTGTTGTCTCATACTTGTGGACTACTTCGCAGGATACTATATAGACCTTCGTTTCTTACTAGTTATAATGACCATCACATCTGTTGTGGACTACTTTGCTCGATGGTGGATGAGTCTTCCCTTGTACTTTTGTTTTAATGAGTTTCACATCTGTTGTGGACTATTCTACTGGATGTTGGACAAAACTTCCTCATTTTCATGTGTCTCTACTTGGGTGGTGCTATTACCTCTCACTTATAAGATCACTTTACTGTCCCCTTTTTGCAGTAAGAGAACCTTGACACAATTATGTTACACACTCATTAGGAACACTTACCTTGTCGTTTGAAGGTACCAACGTAACACTCTCATGTGTTGACAGCTAGAGCTAAGGAAGATCTCTAAGTATATTGAATCTGAGCCTTTATACTGGATGGGACTCCTACACCTTACGGTGTGAGGTCTAGTTGGGACTTCATATCGGGGAGATCCCCATGGCTGACGAATTTCCAACACCATCAACAAGTTCTCAAGACTTTATATTTGTAATGACATAATTAAGTGGCCAAATACCAACCAAATAACTTGTATTCATGAGCTTGGTAGTAGTGTCATGGATCATTTAATATCAAATATCCTTATTTCCAACAATATTATAAATTTTGACCCCTTAATTTACCATAAGCTAGACTTTGATTATGTATCTCTATTGTTAATTCTAAATTTTTTCATGCGTAAGACCCATATGGTAGGGAGCTATGAGAATTAAAGTAAGTTGATTTTTTATTGAAGTAAAATGAATACCTTCTTAAATGATTTAAATAGTTATTTACATATTTTATCTTATAAGATAACATCGAAAAGCTCTATCATAATTTTACTACAACCTTCTCCACTTCCATTAGCAAGTTCTCTATCAATGTGTCATATAAAAAGAATAATAGGACTACCAAGCCATGGTATGACAATGATTGTAAAATTGATACAAAGATATTAGGGATGTCCTAGTCAATATTTAAAAATTGGTAATAGAAATACATACAAATCTCTTTTTAAAAGAAATAAATGGTACTATATAAGTAGAAATCTAGAGTGCCTAGTACACTTATCAAACTCTCATTCTAGATAGTTTTGGAGAAAAGTCCCAATTCCTAGAAATGACGAAAATAATATGATTCTATTGAAGAATCAAAATTATTGCCTTAAAACATTTATGAATCACCTAATTCCATGAACACCATATTGAATTCCCTTAAAGAGGATATATTATTGATATATATATATATATATATATATTTATAAGTATATATATATATATTATTTATAGAAAACGTTGAATATGGAGTTAATTCATTCACTAATGATAATATTAGGAATATTAAAAACTACCAAGATGAAATTTTTAAAATGGAAAGACATATCCTCATCCCTCACATACAAAGGATATTCAATTTGGTAGAGAAACAAAGCTTCCCTAAGAAGTTGATGTAGAGGATCATTGTGCCCTTATTTAAAAGTGGTGATAAAAGTATTCCCTATAATTATAGGATTGCTACGATTACTTAAAGTCTATCTGAGATGAATTAAATTATTTTGGAAACGAATATTAGCATATGGCTAGAAAAGCATGGTAAAAGAATTAAAGAAAAATGTGAGTTTAGGAAATATTATTCAACTGTCGACCACATTGTTACTCTTAAGATCATTGTAGAAGAAATTTTCAATAAAAAAATTGATCTCTTTTCTTATTTTGTTGACTTTACAAATTTTTTTTACACCATTCCTACGAAAAAATATGGAAGTGGCTCGAACTGTAATGATTTCTCTAGAGTTGACAGTTATTGCAATGTTTTAAGACCATTGAGAGTTGTTGAAAGAAACTAAATGCAATATCAGAGTGTACTTTCTCAGATTGTTCTTGGTGGTAAGAAACAACCTAAAGGAATCTAATGAGGATCTGGTAATCCTCTCGCTTTAGGTCGGAGATTTACTTTCTCCTAAAATATTCCCCTCTATCTAATATTTTTTTATATAAATTGTCTATAATATCGAATAAATTATAGCCAAATTATACATAAAAGAGTCTTTTTAAAAATGAAGTGGTTAAGCTTTAAAGAAATGAAAATTATGTAAAAATATATATCCATGAATCTAATGTGAGCGCAAAGGATTGCAATTAAGATTAATTAGTATTTTTAAATAAAATAACAAAAATTAAAATATAACAATAAAGTTAGAATAACACATATACCATTGGTAATAAATTGTGTTTACCATAATAGGTCTAATGAAGTAAGTTAATATTTTTTATTGATATATTTCAACCTAGGACAAATTAGGCAGATATTTTGAATTAAAAACCTTAGATAGTATATATTTGTAGATAAATAATTGAAGCAATATGTGCAATGAAATAATGATGATCATGTCAATTATGAAATCATCAATAGGAACCAAGATATAATAATACAAAACAAATAAATATATACATGTTACTGGAATGTAATTATATTTCCCATGGAAGTTATGATTTAATTATCTATGTCACAAATTAATAAAATCAACTTGTAATCACTAAGTTAGATATCATGACTCAAATGCTTTAGGTAGTATACTTAGACAATAAACTAAATCAAGTAATTTTTGAATGATTTATTATTTGACCATGTCAACTTATTTAACCATTCCATGTACCATAATAACAATATAAACTAACAAGGGGATGATAGGAGCTAGAGGGGTAATATTCCACCTTGATTAACAAATAGAGATGTAGGTTTCTTGGGGCCTAGCGGTTGCATCCAAGAACCAAGTGGGATATGTTTCCCTTTGGAATGGGAAAAAACTATAGTAAAATCACCAAAATTTCATTGTGGGGACTCAATGATAGAAATTTGTAAAGTGAGGAACGTAAAGGAATCATCAAATTTAGATGTTCCTCTAACTTTACAAAGGATAGTCTCTCTATCTACGAAATTTGAACAAATTGATTTTTTTCACATCTTAAGACAAATAAACTACAAAGCTCAATTACTAGTAAACAAAGGAGCTACTATGGATAAAGGGGCTCTAGATGCAAATTAGAGGGTGTTAACTCTCTCCCATCTTCCATGAAAAGAAAAGGATATATAATTATTTTAATCCTTACAAAATTTGAATTAAGCCATAACATATTGGGTCCAACTCCTATGGTGAATGTTGGCTATATAAATCCATTCAACAATAAGATGATGGTTAGCAAGTCAAGGTTGGTAATGGGATGTTGAAGATAATTAAATACTCTTCAAGGAAACAACAAGATAAAGTTCCTCTATTTTCATTATACCTCTATATGGTAGATGATATGTGTCTCAACAAGGTGCAAGTGGCATATGCATTTAGCTCTATAAGATAGAATTGCATTCACCCAAGTGATGGGAGGTTTGGCGCTAAATTGGAAGTTAAAACTACATAACTTGGAATCATTTTTTATCCCTCTCCATCTCCTTTGACCAACATTCTATGGAATTTTCCAAACTCTAATCATGGAATTAGAGGCTTGTCAGTTCAATGCATTATGGGGGTGTTTCCACAGAAAAATTGGATATAGAGAGAATTTGATATATTTCACCCTTTCTAAGTGCCATTGTTTAGAAAATATAAAAGAGATTCTAGTTGGTCTTTGCTTCTTGAATTCAATTGCAAGAAGATGTGATGTATGCACACGAAGGATTTAAGGAAATCATCCCACAAAGGTGAGGTTGCCAAGTTAAATTATACTGGAAAAGATTTTGGAATCGGGGGAAGGTTTGATGTTAAATCTGATGCATGGCGGAGATGCAAAGGAAAATGAGAGGTTGATCTTTCAATTGTTGATGACAACCAAATTCTAGTTACTACAAAGAAAGCTTTAAAAGTTTTAGTCATAGATGCAAATATAAAAGACCATTGTCTCTCTCAAGATGGCATAATTTGAAAGAAACGTTAACATAGGATAAAATTTTGACATAGATATAGCTGGTTCCAGTCATACAAAAAGCCTAGAATTGATTGAAGAATCTAAAGCACAAAGTGGGAATGACAATGCATCAATATGTACAAATTAGTTGTCTTACATATCTTATTTTTTTTTTTTGTTTTATGTTCTATAGATATATATTGTTGTTAGGATTCTTTTGTGGAATTTTATAATAGGTTCTATTTCAAAATATTGGGAAAATTTTGTAACAAGCATAGAATTTCTATGTTATAGGAATGTAGTAGTATTTTATCACATGAAGCAAAATGTAAGGGTTCTATCCTAGTCTCTAGATCAATTTTATAATACAAAATACTACCCATTTCTTTAAAGAAAAAAACAATATAAAACTAAAAAATGAATTACTGAAGAAAAAAATACTATATATCACATATAAATGGACAAGTTAGAGAGGTATAAAATTAGGTTCACATAGCATCTGTGTTAGAACACTTAACATAACATTCCTTTCAAAAGATCCCTCCCTACTTGTGCTCTTTTTCAACTTTTTTTCTTACAAGAATTGGTTTCTATTTCATTTCCATAATCTTTTGTAACAAAAACCCTAATATTAATGTTAATTACCTTAATTCCTTCTCCTTATATAACTAACCTTTTAATTATGTTCATGTTTTAATTTTAAAACTTTTCTCTTGTATAACCAACTTTCTAACTATTTTGGTGTTTTAATTTTAATGAAAGTATTAAATTAATTGTATCTTATTTATTTTTATTTTTTTTTTATTTTTATTATTATTATTATTATTTTAACTTCTATTTGCTTTCATAACATGTGAAAAATTAAATTATTTTTTTAGCCGGCATAAAAATTAATGTGATCTCCATTTTCGTTTCGTTAAATGAAGCAATGGAGTCATCCATTTATAGACTTAGTTGATGAGGCAACTTGTTGTTAAGTAAATATTTACGTATCAGGAAATTAAATTATCCAACAAGTTTGATAAATAAAGATATTAATATTTTTCAAAATTAATTAAAAAAATTATTATATAATTTATTTTTTATATTTTTTTAAATTCATATTATTATTTTATTTTTTAAATTTTAATTATAAATTTATTTGATTAATTTTTCCTGTATCAAAAAAACATTCAAAAATCAAATGAATAAATCTTTTTTAAGTTATCAATATCTCCCAAATTCTCTTTTTTTAAGTGATCAATCTGTCCCAAAAAAATCATTTTTTGAATTAGTTCTTTACATAATATTAAAAAATAAAATGAATAAATTCACTTTTTTACTCATAAATATCTCAAAAAAAAATCACTTATGTACTTTATAATTCCTATAAAATAATAATTTTATTTTTTGATTTTATCTGAGTAAACACAGGTAAAATTTTCATTCCAACTGTAACAAAAACTCTAAAATATGAAATCTATTTCATGTGCATGGATTCTATTGAATCCTGCGCCAAACCTTTTAAAGCTATGTAATAAACTCATCATAAACGTAAATAATCTTGGAGGAGATAAATGTTAACTCGTAGAGAGCATTCAAATTTTAAAGCCAACGTATGATTCGATGGCATCTGAGGGCTGGTATATTATATAATGAACAACCCTCTCATTTATATCAGATGGGAAGATCCTTGTGAATTACCCCTCTTCTTCGATCCAAAGAGACTCACATGGTAAGATGAGGTCATGCCTCTTGCATTAATTTAATTATATTTAAAAATGGATTTAATAAAACGCCTTTTAACCTTAGCTAAGATTTGCATTACATTACTCAGGTGCCTTATAATGTGGGGTTTCATGCATACCAATATAATAATATTGTATCAAAAATGTTTTTTTTTTTTTTTAACTTTATACAATACATTAAAACCTTTCGCATCAGATTATGAAGAGTTAGGGATTCAACTTTAGAAGATGACATCTGATGAGAACCAGCGGTAAAAACACTTACAATGGAAAAATGTCATTCACATCAGATATAAATTTATCAATGCATTAATGTCTTACTCAGATCCGATAGGGTTTTTATGCATTCATAAAATGGATCCTCATGTCTACAATATAGTGAATTGAGAACTTCATGGATGCACATTTCTTTTTAATGAAACAAATATTATTCCATTGGAAAGTGATGAGAGAGAAAATTTTGTTTGAGAGTTGAGATCTGATGTTATCTAACGATTCACATAAATCTTGATGGATGGTTGGAGTTGATATCTAATGCAGGAGCATCCAGCTAAGGTACCATCATCAGGTGTTGGTCTCTACCAAGTTGGAAAGTTGAGTTAACATTTGGTTTGTCTTTCATGTTTAGCTTGCGAGAGTAGGAAGTAGGCTTTCGTTTTTGTCTTAATCTCTGTATTAGTCAAAGGTAGTTGGTCGGCTAGGATTATTTACTTGTCTGACTTTAATAAACAGTGGATTGGAAATTGTCTTGTCATTCTAAAAGAAAAAGACAAATGTGCCTAAATGTAAAAAAAAAATCTTGTCATGAAAACATAATTGAATTCGTAGTAGTTATGTAACCATATTGTTTGCAACTGAAAGTAACTACACAGTTTCCTTAATTGTAAACAGAGCATATAAATGTAACAATGAAAAACATGAAAAAGGTTCAGCATTTCCAGATATAGGTAATAAAAGGGACAGAACGCAAATTTCTCTATAATTCATCTGTATCATTACCTATGTGTTGTGCAATTGTGTTTTATCTATTGACTAATTGAACTCAGAAATAACAAGCAGAGTGCAGGCCTACAACTGTAGGTTGTTTTTCTTTTCCCGTCTTAACAGAAAGCCGAATACTATAAAATGCATGTAATTTCTATAGCTAGAATAGATGGGTATGTGAACAAAATTCATGACCAGGAGAAAGTCATACATTGAAACAATCGTATGGAGAATACAAAATCAAGGCATCGATGAAACAAACTACAACAGAAGTAATTCTGGACGAACTATCATACATTTTCTTTAACAAACAGAGAAAAATAGTATATATATATATATATATATATATATATATATATATATATATAGTTGTTGTTCAATACAAGTTAAATATTACATTGTCCAAACAAATAGAGTATACAACGTCTGCTACACTGAACAAACCCTAGTCTAGGGTTTGATGTCAAGAAAACCCTTGAGCTTAAACTAGACAGTGAGACCAAAATAGTAAATAAACTAGAATTTGAAACCAGACATAGGCCTAGGTCATGAGAACGACCCAAATCATACACAACAACTGGACAGTGAGGAGCAATCACCATAGAACCACAAAACACTAACTGCAAGTTGAGAAACTGTGGAAGACAGAGCCTACGAGTAAAGAGTTGTAGGATTTGGAGATTGAATTGTCATAATTCTTTGTGCCCAAGGTCGAACCCATGACCTGTGCGGATAGAACGAGCCAAGGTTAGCATACCTTACACAGTGATGCCTGAACAGAGATAGAACATAAGCAAGGGGAGAGCATAATTTACCTGGGAGCATGACAGGACCAAGAATCTCATGAAATAGAGCTGCAGAAAGCCAAAAGAAGCTTGAGACAAGAGGAGAAGGCGTTGGTTAGCTTCTAAACCAGAAGAAAGTGGAGATAAAACATGGAGGGACAAATTACTTGAAGCTATAGCCGAGCGAGTCATTGTGCCGAAACTTGTGCACACAGGAACCAGAATTTAAAAAGACTTTAGAACTATAACAGTAGCAAAGAACATTGTCAACAACAAGAAAGAACAACCGGTGGCCCGAGAGACTAGGCATCGAGTCAAAGTAACAACAGAACAAAACAATAACGCACTGTGTAAAATAATATGAGCAGACCAAACTCGAGAGCCGAGACAATTTCATGCAACAAGGAAAATTCGTTGCCAATAGCACAAGCAAGTCTAGGAGACCATTATTCATTTGCAGCCACACCCAAAATTAGAGTTTGCCATAAGAACCGGGATGAGGCAGAGCATTTCGACAGGAACCCTCGCAAAGCTCCCACAGCAGATCAAAAACCAAACATGACCGGAAGGCCCAAAGGTTTTGTGTAAAAGACCAAGTGGGAGAACAAAGACCGAGGCCGTGGTACAAGCCAGGTTCGTATTTACAAGACACATTTAGTGATTGCCAATTCCAATAAAAATATCCAACAATTATATCTGTAATCAACCGCCAAATCAACAACCGAATCCGCCAACATAATTAGCATCGAACAGCTTGACATTAAGGATTACATTGGAGCATGGGCTAGGTCCCATCATAGTGGTATCAGAGTAGTTTTTTTTAAGGTCAGTTAGAGAAATGGAGGTAGGAAGATGAGGTCGTGGAAAAGGTGCTCAAAGGATAGCAAAGGAAGGATTGAGAGAGGAGATCAGGATTCTTACTGCCTGTTTGGAGGAAGTAGAGGCAGGGAGAAGAAGAGACCCGGAGGTAGGCAATGATAGTGAAGAGGAAGCTGAAGTGGCAACAGATGGATTAGATGGTGAGACTCCAGAAGTGAGACTGTTGAGATCTGTTTTAGTGGCAATCAGTAAACCCAAACCAGAACTCCCAAACTATGACGGAAAATTATCCATAGAGGTTCTATTGGATTGGATCAGTAAGCTGGATAAGTATTTTGAGTGTGAGGAAGTTAGTGAGGACTGCAGAGTGAGGTTCGTTGTGACTAAGTTGAAGGGACATGCAGCCCTATGGTGGGATAGTGTCCAAACAAGGAGAAGGAGATTGAACAAGTTGCGAATCAAAACCTTGTCAAGGATGGTGGCCAAGTTGAAGGGTATATTTCTGCTGAAAGATTATGAGATTGCACTACACAGGCAAGTGCGGATTCTAAAACAGAAAGGAATGATGGTGAGGGATTACACTGAGGATTTTTATGGAGTGAACCTAAGGGCCAGTTATATAGAGGATACCACAGAAAAAACAACGACGTACATAAATGATTTAAGACTAGAAATTTTAAATGAAATTAGTATTCTATCTCCAAAGAACATTGAAGAAGAATATCAGAGTGCGATGAAAGCTGAAGAGAAAATTACTAGAAGGCAGAATGCCTGGAGAGGACGAGGAGTCTGTAGGGGAAAAGGCCAGTCTTATGGCAGAGGGCGGACTGCTAGTAGTAATGAGGAAGGCAATAGTTCCAGAGCTTCTGGATCAACAGATAAAGGTGATAGTACGAGAGGTGGTAATCCATATCAGCGAGGTAGGGGAAATGGCCGAGGTAGAGGGGCTGGTTATCAATGTT
The DNA here is from genome assembly GCA_000404065.3 of Pinus taeda. NCBI lineage: Eukaryota > Viridiplantae > Streptophyta > Pinopsida > Pinales > Pinaceae > Pinus > Pinus taeda. The sequence continues at coordinate 151,138 of APFE031054456.1, forward strand.
ACAGGTGTCATAAATGGGAACACAAATAATTTAAGTGTCCTGAGGTAGACCAAGTTGGATAGAGGGGTGCATATGTTGAACAACCAGAGGAAGCAGAGGCACCTCACCAAGAAGCAGAGAATGCTCCAGAAACAGGGGAAGCCCTGGTGCTAAACAAGGTGTTGTTAAAAGCAGCCAAGGAAGCCACTGAACAAATGCAGCAGAAGGCTTTGTTTAGAATAGTTTGTAAGTCACGTGGTAAGTGTTGTAAGTTAATTATTGACAGTAGTAGTATAGATAACTTAGTGTCCATAGAGATGGTGGAAAATTTAGAATTGAAGTGATTGAAACATCCCACCCCTTACAAAGTTTCATGGCTACAAAAAGGCCATTAGTTGCTAGTGGATGAACAGTGCGAGGTGGAGTTTCAAATAGGTAGATATAAGGATAAAGTTATTTGTGACATCATGCCAATGGATGTATGTCACATATTGCTGGGCAGGCCATGGCAGTACGATAGAAAGGTGGTGCATGATGGATTGACGAATTGTTATAAGTTTTTCAAGGATGGAGTCAAGCATACGCTTGTACCCATCAAGGAGGAAGGGCCAGCAGGGACAAGTGAGCCAAGAGCACTATTGATTGGTGGAAAACAGTTTCTGAAGCAAGTTGAGGATAGCGAGATGGTTTATTAAGTCGTAAAAAGAGAAAAAACAATGTTATTACATACAGAGGCATCAGATTTACCCCCAGAAATTCAACAGATGTTGCAAGAATTTATAGACATAGTGGTGGATGACTTTCTGGACAAATTGCCCCCTAGTAGAAGTATAAGTCACCATATTAACTTCATACCCAGAGCCAATTTTCCGAACAAGGCAGCATACCGAATGAACCCCAAGGACAATGAAGAGATTAGGAAGCAGGTGCTAGAACTATAAGACAAAGGATTGATTAGGGATATTTTGAGCCCTTGCGCAGTTCCAACGGTTCTTAATCCCAAGAAAGGAGGAGAGTGGAAAATGTGCATAGACTCAAGGGCCATCAACAAAATCACCATCCGGTACATGTTTCCACTTCCACGGATAGATGACATGATGGATTGTTAAAGCGAGGCATCATATATTTCTAAGATAGACTCGAAGAGCAGGTATCATTAGATTTGGATACGAGAGGGGGACGAGTGGAAGACAGCCTTTAAAACGAATGAGGGACTGTATGAATGGCTGGTCATGCCATTTGGGTGGAGCAATGCACTGAGTACATTTATGTGGTTAATGAATGAGATGCTGAAAGAATACATTGGAAAATTTGTGATAGTATATCTGGACGACATACTAATTTTCAGCAGGACAAGGGAAGAACACCTTCAACATGTTCGAAAAGTGCTGGAAAAATTACAACAGAATAAACTGCTAATAAATTTGAAGAAATGTACTTTTCTCCAGAAGGAATTGATCTATTTGGGCTTTTTAATAGCAGAAAACGAACTGAGTATGGATCCAGAGAAGGTTGTGGCGATAGTTAACTAACCATCTCTGAAAAGCTTATTTGAAGTACGTAGCTTTCATGGACTAGCGAGTTTTTGCCGGAAATTCATGAGAAATTTTAGCGAAATTTGTGCACCTATGTTGGACACCATTAAAAAGGCTAGTCAGCCTTTTTGATGGAAAGATGCAGTGGAGATAATTTTTCATCTATTAAAGAGAAAGATCACAGAGAGGCCGATCCTGAGATTGCTAGACTTCAAGAAGCTTTTTCAGGTTCGTTGTGGTGCTAGCGGTACGACTATTAGAGCTGTACTTAGCCAGGAGGATAAGCCTATGGCATTCTTCAGCAGGAAGCTAAATGAAAGTAGACAGAAGTATTTGTCTTATGACAAGGAGTTCTATGCTATTGTAAAGGCATTAAAACACTGGAGGCAATATTTGTTGGGAAACGAATTTGTGTTGCTTTCAGATAATTATGCACTACAATATGTAATGCAATAGCACAAGTTGAACCACAAACATGCCAAATGGGTGGAGTATTTGCAGAGTTTCAATTTCATGTTGAGACACATCACTGGGCAGGCCAACAATGTGGTGGATGCACTAAGTAGGAGAACTTTTCTTCTGCAGGAGAGTACTGTGCAAATGCCGCGTTTTGAGCACTTAAAAGATTTATACCAGACTAACATAGATTTTAAGGAGGCCTATGAGGCATGTCAGAATCCCTTGGTAAGAGACAATAGTCCATGGTTGGACTACAACTTGCAAGAGAAACTGTTGTTTAAAGAAGGATAGTTATGCATTCCTGACTACTCGATGAGAAAGAACATTATTCGAGAGAAGCATAGTGGAGGTCTAGCTGGATATTTCGGCAGAGACAAAACACTCAAGTAGCTAAGTCATTTATATTTTTGGCCAAAGATGTGAAGGGATGTACAGTGATTTGTGACGAGGTGTAAAGTGTGCGAGTTGATGAAGGGTCACAGTTAGAACACGGGACTGTACACACCATTACCTGTTCTAGGCAGGCCGCGAGACTCAGTTAGCTTGGACTTTGTCTTAGGGCTACCTAAGACATAGTGAGGCTACGACTTGATGATGGTAGTAGTGGATAGATTCTCGAAGATGGCACATTTTATCCCTTGCAGAAAAACCAATGATGCCAGTCACATGGCCCACTTGTTTTTCATAGAGATTGTGAGGTTACATGGGTTGCCTAAGTCTATCCTTTCAGACAGGGATGTGAAGTTTACAGGGCGCTTTTGGTGTACCTTGTGGAAGAAGATGGAGGCACAGTTGAGTTACAACTTTGCTTATCACCCACAAACCAACGGACAAACAGAGGTGGTAAATAGGAGTCTAGGTAACCTGCTACAAAGCTTGGTTGGCGAGAATTCACAAATGTGGGATCGAGTGCTTGTTCAGGCAATGTTCACTTATAATGACTCACCTAATCGTAGCACCAGCTACAGTCCATTTCAGATCCTCTACGGCATGAATCCCTGCAGAGTGCATGAGTTGCGATATCTTTGACTACAAGAAAGAAAAAGCGTAGATGGAGAAGATTTCACTAATACGATGAGGGATTTGCATGAGCATGTAAAAATTAAATTGCAGGACAGTAACCTAAAGTATAAACAACTAGAAAATTTGAAGAGAAGGGAAGTACAATTTAACATAGGATATGAAGTCCTTGTGCATTTGTGCAAGGAACACTTTCCCAGAGGTGAATACAATAAGTTAAAGTATAAGAGGATAGGACCCTGTAAAATCCTCTCGAACTTTTCAGTGAATTCCTATGAGTTACAGCTACCACTAGGGATAGACATTTCACCCCTCTTCAATGTAGCAAACCTGTTCGCCTACACCACTGATCTAAAAGAAGAAGAAGAAGAAGAAGAAGAAGACAGAAATGCATAGCCCACATAGAATACCCAGGATGGAGGAGAAACTTGGATCAGACAGATGCCTTACGTTCAACCTCCCGAGATCGAGAGAATCCTCAATACTTAGGTGGCCAAATGAGCTCAGTAGAAGGAGTATTTGCAATACCTAGTCAAGTGGAAGAACTGTCCTATTGAGGACAGTTCACAGCTTGATGCCAGGTAGATTGAGCAAAAAGGTTCTTCAGTCGAGCAGCTCATGGACTGGAGTCATGATTTTCTTTTTGCCCAGGAGCCTGATGCGGGAGCATCCAGCTAAGGCACCATGACTGGGCGCTGGTCTCTACTAGGTTAGAAAGTTGAGTTAACATTTGGCGTGTCTTTCATGTTTAGTTTGCGAGAGTAGGAGGTAGGATTTCATTTTTGTCTTAATCTCTATATTATTCAAAGGTAGTTGATCAGTTAGGATCATTTACTTGTTTGAATTTAATAAATAGTGGATTGGAAATTGTCCTATCATTCTAAAAGAAAAAGACAAATGTGTCTAAATGTAAAAAAAAAATCTTGTCATGAAAACAGAATCGAATACCTAGTAGTTATGTAACCATACTCTCTACAACCGAAAGTAACTACACAGTTTTGTTAACTGTAAACAGAGCATATAAATGTAACAATGAAAAACGTGAAAAAGGTTCAGCATTTCTAGATACAGGTAATAAAAGAGACATAATGCAAATTTCTCTATCATCCATCTGTATCATTGCCTACGTGCTATGCAATTGTGTTTTATCTATTGACTAATTGAACTCAAAAATAACAAGTAGAGTGAAAGCCTACAACTGTAGGTTGCTTTTCTTTTCCTCTCTTAACAGAAAGCCAAATATTGTAAAACACATGTAATTTCCATAACCAGAATGGATGGGTACGCGAACAAAACTCACAACCAGAAGAAATTCATACATTGAAACAATCGTATGGAGAATATAGAATCAAGGCATCAGTGAATCAAACTACAACATAGGTAATTCTGGACGAACTATCATACATTTTCTTTAACAAGTAGATATATATATATATATATATATATATATATATTATATATTTATTTATATCAGTACTTTTATACAGTAATATTACGTTGTCCAAACAAATAGAGTATACAGTGTCCAGTAGACTGAACAAACCCTAGTCTAGGGTTTGATGTCAAGAAAACCCTCGAGCCTAAACTAGACAATGAGACCAGAATAGTAAATAAACTGGAATTTGAAACCAGACACAGGCCTAGGTTGTGAGAACGACACAAATTATACACAGCAACGAGACAGCGAGGAGCAATCACCATAGAACCACAAAACCCTAACTACAAGTTGACAAACTGTGGAAGACAAAGCCTACCAACAAAGAGTTGTAGGGTTTGGAGACTGAATCATGATAATTCTTCACACCCAAGGTCGAACCCTCGACTTGTGCAGACAGAACAAGCCAAGGTTAACATACCTTACATAGTGATGCCTAAACAGAGATATGACACAAGCAAGGGGAGAGCATAATTTACCTAGGAGCACAACAAGACCAAGAATCTCATGAAATAGAGTTGCAAAAAACCAAAATAAGCCTGAGACAAGAGGGGCAAGTGTTGGTTAGCTTCTAAACTAGAAGAGAGTGGAGATAAAACATGGAGGGACAAATTACCTCAAGCTGTAGCTGAGCGAGTCATTGTGCCGAAACCTGTGCACACAAGAACCAAAATTTAAAATGACTTTAGCACTATAACAGTAGCAAAAAACATTGCCAACAACAGGAAAGAACAACCAGTGCCCTAAGAGACCATGCATCGAGTCCAAGTAACAACAGAACAAAACAATAACTCACTGTGCAGAAGAATACGAGCGGACCAACCTCCAAAGCCAAGACAATTTCATGCAACAAGAAAAATTCGTTGCCAATAGCACAAGCAAGTCAAGGAAACCATTATTCATTCACAACCACACCCAAAAAAGGAGTTTGCCATAAGAACCAGGACGAGGTAGAGCATTTCGACAAGAACCCTCACAGAGCTCCCACAGCAAAGCAAAAACCAAACATAACCGGAAGGCCCAAAGGCTTTGTGTAAAAGACCAAGCGGGAAAATAAAGACTAAGGCCAAGGTACAGGGCAAGTTCGCATTTACGAGCCACATTTAATGATTGCCAATTCCAATAAAAATATCCAACAACTATATCTGTAATCAACCGCCAAATCAACAACCAAATCCGCCAACATAATTAGCACCGAGCAGCTTGACATCAAGGATTACGTTGGAGCGGGTGGGGTCCTATCAATATCAAATTGAAACATGCTGGTGGAATAATCCGTTCGTTGAACCCAATGAGAATCATACTATATGAATCACGTGTAGTGAAGTCTTATGCAAATTCAATAATAATATAAAGTTTTATAAAAATATTATTTAAAATTTAGATTTTTATGCGCATTAAAATATTATTTCATAGATTTTCAAAGAAATGATTTGTAAACTTTACATCATACATTGAGATCATTGATATGAGGACGTTTGAAGATGAGGATTAGATTTCATAAAATGCTTTATGATGGAATCGAAAGGTAAAACATTATTTAGATCTACGGTGAAGATGTAATTTAATTATTCTTGTTACTTTAAGTTAGGTATGAATGTAAAGAAGTGGTTTATAAAAAATTACATAATTTTAACCCTTGTTTGCTATAGAAAAGATCATGGTTTTAAGTTATCAAGAACACATTTATTATCTAATTTGAAAGAAAGCTGAATTCACGATAAGGCATGTGTACTAACATGCATTTTTCTTAAGTATATATCTCATTCTATAAATTCAAGTGAACATTTTCCCCTTTTCTTGCACATCTTTAATTATTAATATGTATTATAATCGTTAATCATGGTTTAGATTAATGTTAAATATATATGTGAATATGATTTTTATAACATTGCTATATAATGAAATAATATTAGTATATTAATATGTCTTATGATAGTTAACTATGGTTTACATTAATGTTAAATATATATGTTTATATATTAATATGGTTTTTATAATATTGTTATATAATGAAATAATTATATGTGTATTAATATGAATTAATAGTCAATATGGTTATTGAGGTGTCTATCATTAATGTTATTCGTCGTTATTTAATTTTTTTAAGCATTGTCTAATGAGTAACCCTTAAATAATTCTAACGTGGTTAATTTTTTATATTATTGTTATGTTTCAATGATTAATGGGAGAGTGATTTTGATTAAACACTTTAGAATATTTAGATAGAGGTTAAATGTAAAGGGTAGGTTAGGATTACAAAAATAAATTTGAGAGGGCAAAAAAATCTAACAGTAACGAGACAAAGGATCATGCGAGGAACAATTTATAGAGATAGCCCAATTTAAAATGGTTAAATTGGGTTACAACATTCATCTCCTACTAGGGATGGTGTTTTTGTGTGAGGTAGCATGAGCCATAGACCCTGTTACTTCAAACATTGGGCACAGAGTCTATATATATTCAAAATAAAGAGAAATGCCTTTTTTTGAAATACATAATGCTTAAAATATATTAGGACATATTTATAAATGATGAATGTCTCAGGCATATTCATTAAGAGATAGGTGAATGTATGACAAAAACATCTTGTTCATGATTTTACTTCTAAATCTTCATATTCATGCTTGAGAGATTATTTGTACTTTGAAATTTCTACAAAATTATTAACGAATATTATTCAAGTGCAATAATATTGCTTGAAGACTTACTATTTTCGTCACTAAGTTTATCTTTAACATTGTCTCAGAAATGTATGGCATACGAGTTTAAAATTGACTTAACCATTGGATGCATCAGAATGATCTCTTATATTAAATATCACATTGTTTGATCTTAGAAATGAAAGAACCATTGATCTAATTGCATGTTAGTAGTTAGATGATATTAGATCACAATAGTACCTTTAATTGTCATGCAAGTTATGATCCAACACAATTTGTCATCATTGAATGGGAATACTTTCAATCATTTGGTAGCATTAGATCAAGTGTTATGCATTAACTCCCATGATGTTCCAAATCTGATAGAGTCACTCGCTATTGGATTGAAAAACTTATAATCATATTATCATATTAGGTGGAGAATTTTGAGCTACTTGCCAAAATACATAATATTTCAAGTGATTCCACATAGAGTTTGTAAAAAAACATGCATACAGAATTGAATTTCGATGAAAATTAAAAACATGTTTATAATTTAAAAAAGAAAAAATCTTAGTACCGTTTATTTTATTTTTCAGGGAGGATGCATTTTCTCATTTCTAAAAAGAATTTAAGCATTCTTATGATTCACAATCATTTATTTGTTTTAGAGAAGAATAAGGGAAACCTCTAATGAAAAAAGAAAAAAATTCTAATATATCTAAGAAAAACGAATATAATCATTCATATCTTAATGTCTTATTTAATCAATAGCAAAAGTGATATAATGATTAATTACATAATATCTATGTATCAAAGGTGGATCGAAAAGTTTCTTAATAATAAATGAGACACTCATTTCTTCTTTTAGTCAACAGGATCGTTACTTGAGGTAATTAGTAATAATGATTAGGTTCAAGATGTCACTTCTAACTATTATAATCGTAGCTCAATGTTCTTTATGATGGAAACAAGTTAGCATGTTAGGTAGGATTACTCCTAAGAGAGACATTTTATGATTGAGATAGTAAGGTAAATATTTGTATGAGTACTCTCTTTGCCTTCTTGGTGTCACTACACTGCCAAAGAGTTCCCATAGATCATGGTATAGTCATCATAATACCACAAGCCTTGCTCCACTGTCACTGGGCATCAATAGCCCCGATGGAGATACTTTCATTCCCTCTAGGATAATGTGAATATGAAAAATTATAACTAGCATTAAATCAAGATGTTTACATACTAGGGTTACCTTGTTACCACATACCTTGTCCCACTTCCATCAAACATCCATAATTTTATGGGGGTACCTTCATCCTCTAATTATATGTATGAATACGGTAGTATAATATATGTTAGATCAGGATGTTTATGTAGTAGTATTTATCCTAATACCACATACCTTGTTCCACTATCAGTGAGCGTCTATAGCCACATTGGAGGAGTCCATGTTCCCCAAACATATGTGGTATCTTCCTTATTATAAGGTAGAGGGGTGATGTCTGATAGATGAGGTAAGATGATATACTCACTTCATCAATATTTCTCATTAAATATATTAATATCTCATAGCTTCAACTTACCTAGATATAAACTAGTCATATTTTATGTTATAGTTGGTTGTAAAACTCTGAGCCAACTAAAAATGATTAGTTATAATTGAGTATCTAACACCTTTTTAAAATATGGTTACTGAAAGAAAAAAATCCATTCAACCCATTAGTAAGAACATAATCTCTTTAGGATATTTCCCTAAACTCATCCAAAAAATGTATACTAAGTAGGAGTCATCAATCAATATATGCAACTAGAAAATATAAAGTACTAACATTAATATTAAACTATGTATATCAATATATACAACTAGAAAATATAAAGTACCAACATTAATATTAAATTTTGTATATCAATATATAAAACTAAAAAATATAAAGTAACAACATTAATATAATTATGAATTCATATAATACAAGCTAAAAATATAAGTCTAAATTAATATGAATGAATTTATATGTTTATTTTTATTTACAAGTACAATTGTATAATTTAATTATTAAATTTTTTTTTTTTATAGAATTTTAATGAAAATGATATGTTATGAAATATTATTATTTAAATTGTAGGAAGTCAAGACAACAAAAAATAAGTGTTTCATTGAGTTATTTCCATTGCCTTAGAGCGCGTGAGCAGCAGCGGGAGCGCGTGAGACCTAGGCGAGCAACAACGACAGCGTCGGCGTTCCTTGGCTTCGGCCTTGAGGCCTGCCCGATCTGGGCCTTGGCCACTGCCATGGCCCAACCAAACCCTTCCTAGGGGAACTCTGAGAAAGCCTTCTCAGATTTGGTTAAGTCCCTTCCCCCTCCTCTACCCAAACCTGCAACTTCAAAATTTGTCAAGAAACTAGATATTCTCCAGGAAGTCTAGCTGCCTCCAACCCTTCCTCGTATGGCAGCATTATCTCTAGCCAAAAAAGGACTCATAGGACAATTCACGAGTTTATGGCCCTTGCCAAGAATAGTACAAAGATGGGTGGAGCGAAACTGGGCTGATAAAATCCCTGGGAAAATTTCAATACGTTTATGTGGCAAAGGTTATTACACCTTTCACTTCGAATCCAAAGCAGATAAGGATCTCATATTCAGAAATGGTCCCTACTTCATGGATTCCCGAGGGCTTTATCTTAACAAGTGGACTCCTGACTTTGATCCAGAACTGGACGTCCCCAATGTAGTCCAGTATGGGTCCGTTTTCCTCATCTACCTTTGCATTGCTGGGGATATGACTCGGTCAAAGCAATTGGGAACGCGGTTGGGAAATACATCGATAGAAGAAAACCTAAGGACAACATGCAGGCATGTGCAAGGATATGCATGGAAGTGGATCTAGGAAAAGGATTGCCGGAAGCCATCGAGCTCAAGGTGGATGATTGGAACTACATACAACAGCTGGACTACGAGCAGATTCCCTTCAAATGCAAGGTATGTCATGAATATGGGCACTTTGCCAATAGGTGTACTAAAGTAACTAATCTTGAAACTGAAGATCAAGGATGGAAATGGGAGACTGTCAAAAAAAGAAAGGAACTCCTCCTGCTAAAGCTGATTCATCTTCTGATATGCCTGGCTCTTCTTCCCAGCGCCCCCCCTCTCCCTCATCTAACCCTTCGAGCCCATCTCAGGATCCTCCTATCCCATCATCCTCCAACCCCTTCTTGATTCTCGCATCAGAAGACCCTTTGACTGATCAGCCCCCATTAGATCTGCCAGACCCTCCCCTAATTTCTTCGATCCTCTCTCAACCTTCCATAGAGGCTCCTCCCCCCAGATCCACTAGAAGTTCCACAAAAGAAATTGGTACATCAAGCGATCTCCACAAGAAGCCTGGTCCAGGGAGGAAATCAGCTAAGCAACACCGAGAAGAAAGCACCCAAAAGGACATAGCCCTTGGATTCCAAACTCCTATGGAATCCTTCATAACAGGACATCAGGAAAAGGAAACAACAGGGAAGGACTTTGAGAGGCGAGCACCTCCCCTCTTGAACGCCCCATGATGAAAATCCTCTCCTGGAATAGCAGGGGCCTGGGGCACCCCTCCAAAATAACTGCCCTAAGAGACCTTCTTTATAATGAAAGACCTGAAATCCTGTTGATTCAAGAGACCAAGCAAAACCAATATGAAATGCAGAAAATCATAGATGCCCAAAGGCAGTTCTCAGGTGTCATTAGCAGCTCCAGAGGAGCATCAGGAGGAATAGTAACCATGTGGAACAGCCAACAATGGGACTGTGATTCTACCATATCCAATCAAAATTGGATAAGGACCAATCTGAACAGCAAAGATGAGAACTGTGAACTCATCATATATAATGTCTACATACCCAACCATTACAGAGAAAAGGAGCTGTGCTGGAAAGAATTAAAAGAAAGCATAGACAGCGAACAAACTTCCAACATCATAATAGCTGGAGACTTCAATTTAATCCTCCATGCGAATGAAAAAAGAGGAGGCAACTTCATGCACGATCCCTTCAGAAGTCAACTGGAGGAAATAATGCAGGAGCATGAAATGGTGGACATCATCCCAAAAAACTGAAAATACACATGGAGCAATCGAAGGCTTGGAGCAGGCAACATTATGGAATGTTTGGACAGATTTTTGGTCAATATCTCCCTTCTCTCTTCCTTTGCTGCTAGACACACCAATATCCTCAGTTCCTTTGCTTCTGATCACTACCCCATTCTCCTCACGATGGAACCCCATCACCATCTGGGGCCAATCCCATTCAAATACAACCCGCTATGGAGATACAACTCTTCAGCAGGGGCAATTATAGAGGCTACCTGGAAACAGCACGTTGAGGGATCTCCCAGTCATATATGGGAAACAAAAATCAAGAGAATAAGAAGAGCGCTCAAAGATTGGGCAAAAACTAGCTATCAGGAGACAGAAAATAAAATAAAATAAAATAAAAAATAAAGCAAGACTTGGAGGAAGTCCAGAATCAAATAGAAGACCAAGGACTCTCCCAATAACTCAAAAATAAGGAATGGTAAATTCAGGGACAACTCATGCACATCAGTAGAGAAGAAGAGATAAAATGGAGGATTAAATCTCGACAGTTATGGCTAAAAGAAGGAGATAAAAATACATCATACTTCCACAAGCAAGATACAGCTAGAAAGACAAGGAACATCATTAGAGCTATCAATGATAGTGAAGGAAATCATTACAATAATCAAGAAGATATCGAGAGGGCAGCCTCCTCCCATTTCAGGAGCCTTCTTACTGAAGCCCAAGAAGAAGTAGACTATTTAGAGTTGCTACAATATCTCCCCAAAGGCATAACTCAGGAAATAAACGAAACTCTAAATTGAGACATCGAAGAGGAAAAGATTAGAAAAGCAATCTGGACCTTGCAGCCAGACAAATCAACTGGGCCAGATGGATTCCCCATCAACTTTTACAGGGATTATTGGCAGCTGATAAAAAAGGACCTTGCAAAAATGCTAAGAGGAATACAAAGGAAAGGGAAGATGGGAGGCTTCACCAATTCTACTTTCCTTGCTCTCATTCCCAAAGAAAATCGAACCACCTCTTTCTCTAGGTTTCGGCCAATATCTTTGTGCAACTCTTCATACAAGATCTTCACGAAAATCATAGCCACTAGACTCCAGCCCCTCCTCCCATCCTTGATATCTGAAAATCAAGGTGGCTTTCTGTCCAATAGGCAAATTCATGACACCATTACCTTGGTCAAAGAAGCCATCCACTCCAGCACTTCAAGACAAGAGAAAGGATTTGTGCTCAAACTCGACTTGGCTAATGCTTTCGACCGGGTAAGACACTCCTTTTTGTTTGTTGTTTTGAAAAAAATGGGCTTTAATTCTTCTTTCATCAACACCTTAGCTGCTTGTATATCAGGACCATGGATATCACCCTTGATTAACGGTCGTCCCTGTGAAGCCTTCCAATCCTCTAGAGGACTAAGGCAAGGTTGCCCTCTATCTCCCTACCTTTTTATTCTTATGGAAGAATCCTTCAGCAAAGCCTTGGACCATAATAGAAGAGTCGGCCTCATAACAGGCATTAAATTTGGGAATGGAGTAAAGAATATCAACCATTCTCAATTTGTTGATGACACTCTTTTGATTGGAGGGGCCTCTACCACCATAGCAAGGCGCTTCAAAACCCTCCTCGACCAATACATGGACTATTCAGGGGGAGCTGTTAATTTTCACAAAAGTTGTGTATATGGTTGGAACATCTCCAATCAAACAACCCATAACATCGCCAATATCTTTGGAGTCACTTACAAAACAAAATGGGATCACTTCTCCTATCTAGGGATGCCGGTGAACCTGGGACCATTAAAAGTAGAGACATGGAATGAAATAATAGATAAATTCAAAAGGAAAGTACAATAATGGGGAACACATTGGCTCAATCCGGTGGGCAGACTAATTCTGCTCAAATCAGGTATAACCTCCCTTCCCCTCTATCGATTCACTCTTTATCAAGCCCCTGCTATTTTTCACCATAAATTAGAAGTTGCCCTTCGAAATTTTCTGTGGCAAGGGGGGAAAAAAGAAAAGAATAGATTCAACCTGGTCAGCTGGAAAAATGTAATCCAATCTCAGGATAGAGGAGGCCTTGGAATAAGAGCTCCTAAAATTCTCAATCTAGCATTTGGGATTAAGATGGCTTGGAGGCTAATCACTGGACCAACAGCATGGTGGAAGCAAGTCATAGAAAGCAAATATCTCAATGGCACAAGGCAGAGGCTCCTCAAAGATGGCATCCCCAATAGGGACTCCAAAATTTTGCATCTATGCAAGAAAGTAGTTCAAATCCTTAGGCAAGACACATCAAAAATCCCTGGAGGAGGGGACAACATCAACTTTGCTATTGATAAGATTATGGGGCTTCAACCACTAAACACTATTTAAGAAGCTCTCCCAATCATCCACTATCTCAATGGAAAAGGCATTCATAGGCTTGGACAAATCTCGAATTGGGAACCAGACTCTCATGCCTGGACTGATGGGGATTTCCCGGATATCCCAGCAACCTTGGAAGCGAGTTTCACTGCCCTCAAAGCTCACCTTCACAATAGAGCCCTAATAAAAAAAGATGCAGTTGATGGGCTCCATTGGGATCCCACAGGATCAAGTTATACCATCAAGTCAGGGCATCAACATATCTGCAATAACACATATCAAATACCCATCTGGAATCACTGGAGAATAATCTGGAAATCAGAGGCCATTCCAAAAATAAAATTTTTCACATGGCTGTTATTAAAAGGCAAAGTCCTCACTGCTAAGAATCTAAGCAAGAGAGGGATCAATGGCCCATCCAGATGTCCCAATTTCTTCTCAACAGAGGAAACAATGTACCACTTATTCATAGATTGCCCCTTCGCCAAAAGATGTTGGGTAAAAATGTCTTCCTTGGGCAACATAGATTGGCAACCTCAGCAAAACATTGCTGAGACACTATATGAATGGAAAAAATGCTGCCCTTGGAAGGAAAAAAGGAGCAGGCTTGTGAAAAGAATTTGGGACTCTATTCCTCACTCCCTATTATGGAGAATATGGTTATCCAGGAATAAAAAAATCTTCCAAAATAAAGAGCCCAATGTTCGAACTGCATGTAGCAAAGCACACATCTTGGCTCAAGAGGCAATAGCAGCTAAACACAAGGGGAAAATTCAAGCAGAGGATTACACAGTGGAGGAAAGAACTGTCATTAGCTACATCCTGGAAAGACCAAGACAAAATCAGGGGAACCAAACGAATGACAGACTCCATCAAACTCAAACAAAGGATTGGGAAATTAGGCTCTCAGCTCAATAATTTAAGAGGTGGATACAGAGCAGCAATTGCACAACACTACATTTTGACGGGGCTTCAAAATCAAACCCAGGCAAAGCAGGAGCGGGAGGAGTAATTGTGAACGAAGCAGGGGACAACATTTCTAATTACGAATGGAGTCTTGGAGAAAAAACCAACAATAATGCAGAGGCACTAGCCTTATACCAAGGACTACTTCAACTAAAGAATCTGGGCATTAAAAGGGCCATAGTTTTTGGGGACTCTGCAATTATAATCCGATTAATGATCCATAAACAGAGCTCTCCCAACTGCAACCTTCAGCAGCACATAGATCGCATCAAGCTCTTCCTCAAAAATTTTGATGACATTCAGTTTTACCATGTCCTTCGAATCCTAAATAAACAAGCAGATATAAGAGTGAATAACGCTTGTGGAAGAATGACAGGAGCGTTAAGGTGCAATGCAATCGACAGTTTCCACCCCATACCATGAAGAAAAACCAAAATTGCAACGTCTTGCAGTGCTTGGTCAAACAAGCGTGCGAAGGGAAAGGCCGCCTGAGGAGCAGGACACTCTATTGCAATCTCAGCATTGAAAAGCAGGTTCACTCGATCCCAGGCAGCAGTAATCACTTGAACATAAGCCGCAGTAATCAACTCAACGTCAGCACTTGCAGAAATGGATCAGCGATGAAGGATTTTGTGAAGGATTTGGTTCAGGACAGTACCCTCCTCGTGAGCTAGGACTTCTCTCGAGAATTTGATCTCAGCCTGCCTCAGCCTACAAAACCATCTCACTGCTCCCATTTCAATACTCACCAGCATTTACTTGGCAACAAATGCACTGTGAAGAAGTCCCTTTTGGAAACGAGCGAGTCTACTCAGAGCGACCCGAAGAATATACCCTCATATCGGCGTGACTCCACTTTGGTATCATTCTTTCAATTCCTGCATTGCTTTAATCTAATCAGTTTCTTTGTGTCTAACAGGCTTTCTAAAGACCGAGCTAGTGAGGTTGCTTTCCCTTCAGCCAACCTCTCTATTCTCCCATTTCTATCTCCTTTGCAGCACCTCCCCTCAAGCCTCACTACCTCCTCCTCGAACGTTCTCTGTTGCCACTCCTCCCACAGCGCCCGTTTCTTCACTTCCCTCTTCTCGAACTCTCTCCATTGGTTCTTCTCACTCAGCATCCACCCAAACAGGGCTGAAAGGATAATCGCGGGCTATTATCTCCATTCTCCCGCCCGTTACAAAAACATGTTCGACTCTGACATCCCACCTCAAATCACTCTAAATCTTTTTACCTACCGCACTCCTGTCTTCTGCATCTTCACCTACTACATCTTCTCTCCAAATATGGCACGCAGCGAGGATTGTCTACACTGTGCAGACCTGCAGGCAGAACTTGAGGAAATTAGGACTCAATAAACTGTCCTAGATGAGAAGCAAAAGCTCCTGGGAGAAAGACTGAAAGAACATGATCGACGTCTTGAAGAGAAGAACCGAAGGCTCCATGAACAAGACTGTCTTATGAATGAGAAATATAAGGCGGAGATACAGCTGTTTATGCACATAGCATCATCCCTATAGGAGCAGTTTAGGCAGCTTTCCATTCGCTGCGCACACGCAAAGGAATCCATCTCCATTCTCAAGTATATGATGGATAAGAGAAATGTAGTTGCCACCAGCTCTTCTAGCGTCAAGCAGGAAGCAAAAGAGGATCAGCCAGAGGAATCTACAGCGAGACACATCCAACATATAATGATAGATCAAATGTATTGTAAATGCATATTTTTGCTATTTTCTTTTATAAGAAGCTATAGTAGCACAGTACTAGGCAGTAGTAAAAGTAGCAAAGCAAGGATCAAGGAGGTAGTTTCGTTTTGTAAACCCCTTGATCAGGACAAACAATGGCATATCATGTACCAGAGGAGACTGAACTCCTGGAACTTTTTCAGAATCTAATATAGCAACCGAACTTTAAAAAAAAAAGACAACAAAAATAAATAAATTTAATAATAATTAATATATAAAAAATTTATATTTAATTAATTTTATTTATTTTAAATTATATTTATTTATTTTGAAATTATTTTATATATTATATATATTTAATATATATATTTATTATATATATATATTGTTTGATATTAATATTATTATTTAAAATAACGATTTTTATTATAATAAAATATTTTCATTGTTACGAGTTTTTTCAAATGTTAAAATCTTTTTTCTTTTAACTAGTTTAGATTGCTCTTATTATGGATTACTAACCCCAGAAAGATAATCTAATAGTACATACATAATTTGAAATTAAGAATCCTCCTCCCATTTATAATTTTAACCTTCTCCACATTAAAATGTTAATCTACTTCCTCATATAATTATATATATGAAGGCAGTATTAACATTTTATATATAACATTGTTTACAAATTATATTATATGAAGACATGTATTAACATTTTAATGTATAACATTTTTACAAATGTTACATCTTTCTTACATTGTTTTTTGTTATTAATATTTTTAAATAAGTTAGAAGTCAACTTTATATTGAATATGGAAGGAATTACAATCTCTATCATACCTTGAATTAGAAATAACCTATTAATACAATAAGAGCCTCTTTGTCTTTATCTAGTGAATTACAATCACTAACTTCCTAATAACCAATTGGAAATATAAAAAAATTCAACTTAAATTACTTTTATTTTCTTAATATAAAAATCATATTATTTATATTTTATTATTAATATCATTTTTGGTTTTTTTAAATATTATTTGTAAAACTGAAACTTAAACATTGTAGTTAAAAAATATAATTGTTTTTTTCCTTTCAATTTATTTACTTATCTCTTTATATAAATAAAATGGGAATTTTCTTTAATATATAATCCACATTAATTTTTTTTTAATACTTTAACTTGTTAATATAATTTATTTCTTTAATTAATAATTTAATTTTATTTATATTATTTTATTTTATAGCTGACACCATTTTCCAGAGGTAGCCACAAATATGTAAATAAGATTATATAATTTTAATTAAAAATAAAAATTTCAATAAAATTTCACCACCAAATGGATCCATAAAGCTTTTTTAATGTCTGTATTTACCACACATTTCAAATAATTCTTAGAACTAACATTCAATAATAATTATATATGTAAAATATAAATAAAATACCTCCAATTATACTTCCTGGCGCTATTTTAAGCTTTCTGCAAGTTATTTAGGATCTTACTTTTCATGTTTTAAAGATCTACTATAAATAATATAATTTTATGTACATTGCCTTAGGATTTCTTTCCATTTTCTCTGAAATATCATGTAGCTTCTTAAAATCCATAACTTTCTTGTCAAATTAAGGAATAATTTTATGAGGAAAACTGGCTCCCATATGATATTTTATATCCGAAATTTCATACCTTATACTTTATATCGAAGATATCAGAGTTGTTTCTTCAAAAACTTCAGCAACTAAGTCACAATCTCAACTAAAACCAACTCATTTGATTTCCTTAAACGCATATCATTTCCACGACGATCTTGATTAACGTAATTGATATATGTGGATGGAAGTATATGAAATACATCTATAATTATATTTATTAATGTGATTGATATAGCTGCATAAACATATATTTATCACCTATTACATTAATAATTGTTAAATGTATTTGGTAAAAGTTAATTATTCTCCTCTCATTCTTAATAATTATATAAATAATAATAACCATAATATTTTATACTTATATAAACTATAATATTTATTATATTATTTTGTTATTAACATAATATATGAGTGGTTACATAAAGATTGCTATATAAAAGAGTTATGTGAAATTTTAATATAATCTATATATAATATATAATGCATTTAATTTTTATTAACAATATGATTTTACCATAATATTATATATATATTTTATGAATATTAATTGCCATATTTTTATACATTTACTTCTAGTATATTGATATATTAACTATTGAATACTATATATTAAACTAAATAATGTATCTAATACTTTGATATATATATATATATATATATATATAAACGGATATTATTATATTCAATATATTAATAATATATAACTTCATAATTAAATATTGTAATATAACTATGTTATTAATTTTGTTATATTTAATGTATAACAACAACTATAATATATTTATATAACATAAAAAGTATATTATTATTATTTTTTATTAATTAAGATATATTCATTTTCAATATCGTAATTTATATATTATAATATAATTTTTAATATCATTCATAATTTTTTAGTAAATTAAAAGTATCAATTAAACTTAAGGGATTAATAAACACACATGATTATTAATATTATAATCTAATAAACTCAAGAGTTTAACATTATAAATCCAATCAATTAATATATCCAAGGAAATAAGTATTATAAACGTAAAGGATCAACAATCTCAAGGAATAAAATTGAAAACATATGAGATTAATAAATCCTAGGAATTATCATTTGAAACCCAAAGGATTATTTATATTATAAACCCAAGGAATTAGCAAACCTTAGGGACAACTATTATAGATGTAAGGATTCAAGAAACCACAAACCAATATAAAAAAAATAGAATGAATTAATAAACCATATGAATCAATATTTTAAATTCAAGTGATAAATAAAACCAAGGGAATAAATTATAAACCCAAAAAATTATTAATATTATAAACGCAAGGGACTAATAAATCCAAAGGTTTAATATTATAAACC
>APFE031054457.1:0-10163 GCA_000404065.3 Pinus taeda
GTTATTGCCCAGTAGTCATAATCCTTCCCATTGAACTGTGGGAATTGAGGGTTAAACAAACCCATGCTAGTGCTTGTGCTAGCCATTCCTTGCATTCTCAGCTATGCTTCAACTTCTTGACTGTATATCTTAAAAACAACTGACTGCTGCAACCAAAAGAACTCCTCCCTTCAGCTTCTTTGTCACCTACAAAGAGCCTAAGCCTGCTCTGATACCACTGTTGGGTATTTTTACTTCTGTTTGGGATGGGAAAATACCAAAACCATAAAATATAAAACACAGAGGCAATGCTCTGTTTCCTTTGCTACAAGATCTTTTACAGAGAGAAGTCCTTTTTAAAATTAATTACAGACCACAGAGTATTTCACCACCATAAAATGATTTCTATTCATTAAGCAAAAACATTTACATATTCATCCTCTTTCACTCAGAGGGATTCACCAAAGTATTTTAACAAAAAGTTACTCAGCCTCCTATGAAATTTTACACCACTGTGTGTAAATATTTCATTTACATTCACTGCTGTGTGAAAACAAAACTTACAGGGAGTTACAGGTTTACCTTTTCACTTGTGTGAAACAATCCATGGATTTGAAAACAAAACAACCCACTGGTTTTCATTTACTTCTCGTCTGCACTGCTGTGCAATCTTTACATTTCTTACATTACCAAGACAACATTTTTACTCTACTGCATAAAATCCCTTTTACATTACAGACCCAAAAATACTCTTGCACTCCTGTGCATTCCTTCCCTGCAATACAAAATTACTCTGTGTATTTTACATTCGCTGCTGTGAATTCACATCCCATTTTTTACCGTGTGCGTTTTTCACATTCTTTTATTGGTGCTGCGGACCACGCTTTCAATTCACCGTGTGCAATTACATATTTCCATTACATTTTAATCCCCGTGCATTTTTGTTTTCACATGACAAAAAAATGGGGTCAACGCTATATTAAAAAAACATATATTAAAAAATAAACTTATGCCCATAGGCTATTTTAACTTTGCCTTAAGAAATATTAAAACCCCTACCAAACATATGACATTGAATTAATCATAAGGTGTGGGCAGCTCCACGGTTAATTAAATTCGACAGGCCCGTATGTACTTTGCACAGGTTTAAACAGCACAATACTTTCCCGGAGATCAAACGGCGGACAACCTTGCCTTTAATCCAACGGCAGAGATTGCGTATCGGAACACCCTTTCACACTGTCCTTTAAACCATCGTGCAGCTTTGTTAAATCAATGGCGGTAATTGCTGGAGGTAAATCAACGGGTGTAAATGATATCGGAAGAGGTGAGATGGGTGAAAGATACCTTCCGAAAAGTGTCAGGTGCTTATGTCATGCCAGCATCATGGGTGTCAGTTGTCAGTATCGGACCACCATCGTACGGAAACCTCCTTAAGCCAAAAGCGGTGCGATATGATACTGGCGGTTTAGGTTTGCCCTGAGTGGTTTTCTCCGTGAGTTGACTGCTGACCGCGCGCACGGTGAAATTATAATTTTAACAGTATTTTCACAGGGTTGTATTTTTTTTTTGGGTTAAAGAACGAGTTTATGAAAACCTTTTTGTATCTTTTGTTTTTTTAGATAATTTGTCTACTTTGTGGAATTTAAGTAGTAAAGAAGTCACCATGAAGGTATTTTTACTGGTTATGTTTGTAGTTTCATTAGCTTCTTAAGCCATAGTGAGCTAGTGCTTAATAAATGGGAAAAGCCAAGATGTTGATAAGGTCAAAACGACAACAAGAGATGTTCGAGATCTTTTTGGAAGAATTGGAAGCTAAAAGGAAAAAGAATGCTTACACATCAAAACTACATAAAGGAATGCATAGATGATAACATTCTTGCTCTCATTGGAGATGCAAAGACAGACAAGGTGGCTTGGCATATCCTTGAGAGGAATTTCGGTGTTGGGGGGGAGTATTCATGTTGAAGATGAAGGTGGATCTATAACATCAGATCTACAAGAGATGAAGAATTTGGTAAATCCCACTTCAAAGTGGATAACAATGATAATGCAGGGAAAGAGCACACAGATGCTCGTGAATCTCACTATGCACAACCACAACTAGATGATGATTTTGTGAATCTAGCAACAATGCTTGTTGATGACAATGAAGTTGCCACTAGAGCAACCAGTGTTATGGTGAATCCAACAATTCAATTTCATGATGTCAACTTTGATGAAGACCAGTTAATTAATGATGAATGGTTGCATAAGATGCAAGAAAAACATCTCGTTGATAAACTATAATTTGGTGACAAAAACTCAATTGGGTTTGAAAACCAAGTGAAAGACAATATCTTTGAGGCAGTGGAGGTTCATAAAGAAGTGGAAGTGGTATAGGAAAAGAAAGAAGTGCAATAAGAGAAATATCTAATTGCAGAGAAAAAAAAAGAATCAATCTTGTTCTGCATATGTTTTTAAACCGAACCTTGATTTTGAATGTCCAAATGTTAGGAGCAACTAGAAAGAAGGAACATTAATTGAGATTGAATTAAGGTTCCTTGAAGCATGGCCTACAACACCATGTTTTGATATAGTTTGCATTGAAGTTGCAGAAATGAATGTTCAAGAAAGTTTAAGAAATCATATGTTTAATATTAAATAATTTCATTTTTTTTAAATTGTTATTAGTAAATAAAATGAATTACTTAATTATTATTATTATTTTTATTAATAATTACTTAATTAATTATTGTTAATTAATATTATTAATTAATTATTATTTACGGATTTTATTGATGATGAGGATGATGATTAACATCACTACGACTAATGTGGTTTATCAGACCTAAAAAAAAAAGACTAATTGTCATTCTGCAAAATCTTGTTTCTGTGATCAAGGAGAAAGAAAGAAGTGCTCTAGGATCGTTATATTTGGGCTGCATTAATAAGTTAATAATATTGGACATGTGCCTAATGATATGGAATTGAAAGAAGATGTGGGCAAGAGTAGGGTAGTCTAAAAGGAACTTTTTTTCATCTTCCACCTCTTAGTATCACAAACCTAACATATTCTATCATCCTAGGGAGTCTTGGGAGTAGACGACCACCCGAACTCCCTTCAAAGCTAATGAGAATTAGTTCTTGTCTGAGCAATGTTCATTTTCTTCTTAGTTGTAGTCAACATAGAGAGATAGTTCTGGTTATCAAATGTGGGGTTGATCACCTCCTTATAGCATCTTAACTTCCTTTTACCCTCCATCTCCTTATCATGCCACATCTTCTCCTTAAAATTGGAGGTAAGAGTATATTTGATACTATCATTTCTTCCCAAGATGATCTCCTCCTTAATCCCCCAAAGCTTTCAGCCAAGACTGGGCATCCTTATGACACCCGCGCTT
Source organism: Pinus taeda (assembly GCA_000404065.3). NCBI lineage: Eukaryota > Viridiplantae > Streptophyta > Pinopsida > Pinales > Pinaceae > Pinus > Pinus taeda. The sequence continues at coordinate 3,363 of APFE031054457.1, forward strand.
GAGGCACATGTGGGGGTTTTGACTAAAGTTAGAAGCAATTTTTGGGAGCTTCTTGGATTCCATCTTGTAAATATTTTTCTTACACATCATATATCTAAACATAGTCATAGTTTCAATGGGGGACATGCCTGCTTCGATCAAGAGGATAGAATAGGGAGTATTTCCCTCGATCTTGAGGTTATAGGTTATAAATTTCTTTCGGATCATCTCAATATTTCTCCACGACTCTCTAGATATATTGTAACTCCAAACTTCACATCTATATAAGACAACGGGGGTGATGAGAGTCTCAAAGAGGAACAATTTTTACTCCAAATGTAAATATTGACTTACTTACAATTGTTTTCAAGCTCATAATAAGCTTTCCACCCTCCAATACTTATTTTCTCGGTGCTATAGATCGAGTTGAGCTTATGAGGAAAGTCAATACCCAAATATTTATAAGAAGAAACCTGCTCTAGACGATGGTTATCATAGACAAAACTATCATGGGTGATCTTTCTAGATTTAATGATCATGACTTTAATCTTTTCTGTATTAACTGTCATACCCATCTTGGAGCAGTATACATGAAGAGTCTTAATTTTCTTGTGTAGGTCATCATGGATTTTTGTCAGAAGAATGGTATCATCAATATAAAGGAGAAGGGTATTGATTATGCTAGCAAGCTCGGTTCATTTTCAACCCAGAGTTTCCAGACACCACTTTTGTTTATCGATGTAAATACCAAAAAGGGTAGGGGATAGGGGGCACCCTTGTTTAACCCCGATCTTGCATTTAATAACTTTGGACCACCCTTTGTTGGTCTTAATCTTGACAATGAAAGTCTCGTAGAGGCAGATCACAACAATCCTCAGTTCAAGAGGAACCATGATCTTCAAGTCCCTCCCAGAGCTTATCTTGAGGGACAATGTCGAAAGCTTTTCTAATGTCCACAAAACAATAGAAGAGATTGGTTTTACTATTGCGACATTCCTCTGCAATGATCTTGAGAGTGACAAGTTGGTCGATAGTCGAGTGTTGTCTCCTAAAATTGGCTTGCCCTTTAGCCCTTTTACAGTGGTTTTTGAGCCAAAGACTAAGCTTATTTTCTAAAATGAGCCCATAAATCTTGTCTGTCCTCTGTAGTTAGAGTGAACGATTTGTCCCCGTTTTTAAATATAGGCAAAATAAGGCTTTGTGTCTAAAGCTTGCGGAAGCCATGCTTTACAGCCAAATTGAGAATCTTTTGGAGATGAGGAATGAGGATAGATATTTCCATTTTAAAGATCTCAGTTTGGTATCCTTCAATATCTTTAGCTTTCCCATTAGCAAGCTTATTAATCCCAGACTCAACATTTTCCAGAGAAAATAAATCTTCCTTAATAGGAGTATTTAAGATGGTTTCAATAGTTTGGTATCCTTCAATATCTTTAGCTTTACCATTAGCAAGCTTATTAATCCCAGACTCAACGTCTTCCAGAGAAAATATATCTTCCTTAATAGGACTATTTAAGATGGTTTCAATGGTGTCCGGAGAGTTAGACAATTTCTTAAGATAGTTATTCCAATTTCCTAAGGGGATAGAATGATTATCTTTAGTTTTGCGAACAAGCACATTCTGTCCAAACTTTCTTAGTACAATTTTAGAAAGGTGGAAATGTTTTTGTATCTTATTAATATATGACCTCTTCTTCCTTTTGATGAAAGCTTTGTATATACCTACACTTTAATTAATATTTATTTAATTATTCATTATTAAAATTATTATTGATAATTGATAATTAATAAAATAATATAATTATTATTATCATAATTATTGTATTATTTTTATTATAAAATATTTATCAAGATGTAAATGAATATTATGATAATATTAAATTATACTATTAATCTCTATCCACAACTCTTTCTTCATATTAAAATAATCCCTTCTCGCATCACAAAAAGTACAACCCCTTATGTTTTTATTGTTTTCTTTATATTTCACATTCCAGCGAATGATTTGCTGGTACAACAGAATGATTTTGTTTTCCAAAAAAGAAATAGAACATAACCAACATAGTATGGAATAACTAACATGATGCACTATTGAAATAATCAAAATAACAAAGCATAACAATTTATTTTTTCACCTATAAATATTTATAAATTAATTAAAATTAAAAATAATATTTTGTTAAATTTATTAATAGATTCTATACTTACATTTAACTATTTAATAGACATTAATCCATAATAAATGATTTGAAAATATTTTATAATGTTTCATTCATTCTTTAAAATTAAGGGGAAATCATAAAAAATAATTAAAATTATAATAGAATTAAATTGGTGCAATCAACTAATAGACTAGGGTGATAGAATGACATTTGTTCATAAATTAGAATTTTAGAAATATAATTTCAAGAAAAATTGTTATTTTTTTTTTTTACAAAATATGTTTTTGAATGCATAATTAGATTTAGTTCTCTCAAAAATTTCTAAGGAATTTCAATTCTATAGATTAAAAAGTTTTTTAAAATTTCTGTCTAATTTAATTGAAATTAACTAAGAAAACGTGAGAAAAAAAAAAATCATCTACTAGTTAGACTAAAACTATTATTAGTAATAACAAAAATAATGAATATATAAATGAAACATAAAAAAGATAATAAGATTCTGATCATTGAGATTCTTAATTTTAAATAAGATTTATTATAAGATAATGAGTCAATACCATAATTTGTCATTCTTATATATTCAAAAAAATCATAACCACTTTGATATGACTCTTGACACTTGTTGATATAATATTTTTTTCAATAATTAATGAATTAAAAAAATATAAATATTTTGAAAACTAAAATAAATAACTTATTATCTATATTAAATTCATATTTAAATATATTATAGAAATATCTATAAAATTTCAAACTCCGGAAAAAAATATAATTAAATTAAAATTATAAAAACTTGGTTACGCTATACTAATTATTACATAAATAACAATCCAACACATTGCTTTCCGATCAAAATAATTAAATATATTCGATGTGTCAAAGAAAGAGATGTAGCCACAACATATAAATCCAATTTATTATGCATCATAAACATAACTGTGATGAATCCCACTTACCGGTGGAGACATGCAGGAGGAGTTGAAGTTTAGGGCATCGTTTGGCGAATTCCACAACATTTTTCAGCTCCGCGTGTGTTGACATTGAGTGAAACGTCATATCTACGCTTGCTTGATGTTAGGCAATAAGCACTTAAACTATATAATTGGAACAATTACAACTAGCTATGAACTCAACAAACCTGTCATCAAACGCTGTGCTTGCTGCAATATTTACAATTGTGAGTCCAGAATCCGCCAAAGATGCGCTCTCGTGCTCTCTTGGTCAATTCCAAGATTATGATCTGCTGCAATGTCTCCCACTACAGGGACAACTTTCTGGAACACAAAGTTTTCAAAGTTGTCCCATGTTGCCCCCTCAAAGTCTTGAACAACTCTGCTCCTATAACCTGACATTCATAGCGCAAGAAACTATTTCTTTACTGAACGATAACAGTAGTCATATATTTAATCCATCGATGAATACAAATAGTCCAGCGATTTCTTACTTCGTTTTTAAATCGGAGTTTGGCAGATTCCAAATCTTCCCCTCTTAACAAAACAAAAATGCGTCTAATGCGGGCTGCGTACGCAATATTTTCTCCACGAAAACTGCATCAAGTAAACAAAGTGCAATTAGCATCATTGTGAGCGTGAAAACCAGATATAAGTAAGAATAACATTACTGTCTCAAATACTTTTGCCGAGGAAACCGGTCGATCCAGTTACTAATATGCTCTTGTCATTGAGAAAACCTAGAACATTTGACGCCATAGATCGCTATGTGCTCTGCTAATATAAAACAACTCCAAATAAGAATACCAGACGGTGCGAACAGTCCCAGGTAGTATGTATGAACTAGTTTTCATATAGCATGCAAGCTGATTGAAGTGGGCGCAGTGATCAACCTTATATAGAAGAAATTCACCGCTTATGTCGGGATCTCTTCAAACATAGAGAGTCAAATTTCATTCCGCCTATAACAAGGTATCTCATTCCGCCCTTCAAATTTCAAAGCTATGATACGTTAACACTTGTTCAAAATACAAAGGAACCAATATCTTTATTCCTTTCTTTTTTAAAAATCAACCCAGCAAGTTATCTCACTAAATTCAAACAACACAATTTTGGAATTCATATGCATTTTTTTTTATGTTCATCCACAACAACCATCGATGACAACGAAAAGACAACCATCGATCCCAACGAAAAGACAACCATCGATCAAAATATAATATCTCACTCGGCGCGCTTCCGCAGTCAACATAAAAAATTATTGATTTTGTATTGATGTTTAGTGTTCATCTATAGCAAACACTAATTCCAATGTAAAGCTCACCTATTCACAACGGGTGTTCAGTGCCGTGACTCTAGCAATCCATAGTGTTCGGTGGCCAGCCGGGACGTTACATAGCTTTTAATTTAGTTTCATTTCACATTTTATCAAATGTATTATAATCGTCTTATGAATTAGCTCTTAAGTGCGCGTAACTTAATATTCATTTACTTACTTTAATATATCTTTTCAGGTTAATTTTGAATTTTTTTTGAATTATATGAGTAGAATCATATTAATTAATGTGGTTGATCGTGGTTGATACACTTTGATAGATAGATAAGTGTATATCAGTACATTTAATATAGATATAGATTTAATATCAATAATAATAATAATACAATAAAAATAATTATATGTAAACGAGTTGTCCTTAGTGCGATAAATCACATTCGAAGTATGATCAATTCATATGCAATGAAAAAACGAGTTTATATAATACAAATCAAGATTTCATCTCAAATTTTTCCTTCCAAAAAGTCACACTAAAGACAGCTCCTATTATAAATATGATAATAACTAAAACAATTATAATGACATTTTAAAATAAATACTATTATATTATAATAATATCATAATATTATTATGGAGCTCGCTATGCTAAGGTTTGCAATAATTCGTTTTCAGTAGGAAGAGTGACGCAACCCCTGCCACAACCACCTCGGAAGGCAGATCGAACAATCATTGAAAACAAGTTGGAGTTTTTTGAACCGTTGACTGAGTGGGAAGCTCATGAGTGCCCCCCCTGCTCCTCCTTTTGCAATATCATCAAAGGACCAAAGTATGCAACATCCAAAAAATTCTGGTTTGGATGAGACAACATGGGCACATCAATTTCCCCTACTATGGGTGCACAATGGCAGTCTAATGGACGAAATCGTTGCCTCCTGAAAGTTGTTAAAAACCCCAAATTTGTGATCCCCAAAAATTGACTGGAGAAAACATGGCAGTTCATGAAACATCATGCTTGGATTTGTAAATTTATGGGCATCTGGCCCAACGAACAAGATATTTTTGGGTGGAGCCAAACCAAATGGAACTTGAGTGGAGTAATCAAACTACATTTGAGGGCAAAGGGTTTCTTCACAATGAGCCTTTGCGGACATGGAGGACCGGAAACAAATGTTTGCGAATGGCCCGCATTTCATGGGTAATGAGGGGCTATTCCTCAGAAACTAGGAAGAGTGTTACAACCTAGAGAAAGAGCAATGTTTAGCATCCCCGACAATTCTTCTCCCTCCTAATGGATGTTGTTGGAAAATGTAACTAGGTTCGGTCTTCATTTATTGTATTTGAGTCATCTTGCAATGTACTTGTCAAAACAATAAAGAAAATAATAATAATAATTATTATTATTATGACTTATTAAAGCATGGGTTTCATGGTTGGGTCATCATGTTTTAGGTCAAAGTCCCCATTGAGGACTTCTAAGATTTATTCCAAGTCAACAGAGTCATTGTAATTTTAAAGATACCCTTCTTGGGATATTGAATCATCTAAAAAGGTTAAATATTAAGTCAAATATGAATTATGTTGTCTCCACACCAAGTCGACCTTAGGATGATAAAGTCGACCTCATGGAGGGTTATTCGACCTCACCAAAGGACTATAAATAGATAAGTTTGAATTTCATTTCAAGCATACTTTGTCACAAGCAAGTTCGATCTCTCATGAAGCTGGAAGAAGTGTCAAATACAAGAAGGAGGAGAAGGAAGTGCAAGCTTGGTCTAGGAGAAGGAGAAAGGGAAAATCAAACCTTTGGTGCAACTATCTCTATCTTTCGTGCCCTAGCTTGGAAGATAAAAGTGCTCTTATTGATGCCATAGCCAGTTGTCATATAATGCCGTAAGAAATTGCCATGTTGACGTTGTCACCTCAAGAAGACATATTGGGCCAATATCAAAGGTTATAAGTGAAGATCGAAGTCTTTCAATGAAGATCAAAATCTCTAACGCAAGGTCGAAATTGTTGGGTCAAAGAAAGTGTTTCCATTGTTGTTGCTGCTACTAGGTCAAGAAGGATCATTTGCAAGTAAGGAAGAAGGCTCACTTTGTGTGGAGGAATGTTTCTGTCAAGGTTATGAGTCTTGGAATATATCTACAAAACAATTGAAGGAAGAATTATTGACTGGGTTTTCCCCTAGAGAGGGGTTTTGCCCTCGCTGTGAGCCTACATCTAGTCTCCATTGTTGATGTGTTATTACTTTTCTAATTGCTCGATGAGATGAAGGAAAGAAAATATAAAAGAATCCTAATAAGAAGTCAAGAACATCGCAAGTAATTATCAAGTATAAAGAAAATCTTTTTGCCTTTTCGATTTTCTAACATGGTTTTGAGCTTTGGGGAAGAAAAAATAAAAAGGCAGTCTCAAGCTTTATCTATGAACCATT